>UELU01142343.1:0-14515 GCA_900490025.1 Megastigmus dorsalis
TAAAATAATGAAGTATTAGTGGGCAATACCGGTCACCCTTATTTTGAAGAATATAAACACTTTTGTATACGGAACTCAGTTTTCCATCGAACTATACATATAAAATACTACTTATCTATAAAGTTATAACAAGAATTTATTTCAATTTATTAAATACTTATACATAGTGTTAGTGGCGCGGGCGCTACTACACCGCTCTTAGCGCGGCCGACGCGGCCGTTCCCTTAGTCTTTTTTCCGTGTATGTATCCATGAAATGACAACGATCTTTTTTTACATTCATAAAAAAACTGTGACCTATAATTTGTAGTCCGATAACTTTTTATCTAAATTTTTTTGTAATCCAAATGAAGAAGCAATAAAGTTACAACGACTTTATTCAACGAACTTGTTAAGATTTATAAAAAAGAAAATTGCTTCTAAGCTTTTTAAATCAGAAAACAAAGAAGAACTAAAAAAACAAAAAAAGCAAACCTTTTGCGATCCTGAAATGGTAAGCGTACTTGAGAACTTGGCAGTTGCAAAAGGGAAAAGTTTACTTGGCTGAGAAGAAATTGAGCGAGCATCAGGGCTGATCGATAAGTTGGCAAACTGTGGGTGTCTATCCCGAGGTCTAGCCTCTCCTTCCTTCCACGCGATAACGTTAACACATCCCTGTACTATTTCTTCCGTCCAGTTCATATCCCTTCTCCTCCTTTGCCACTCACTCCTACTCCTTTTCACATACTATGTAAAAGATTTTTCATTTTCTTTTTCGTTACATTCAGCACTGGCTTTCTTTTCATATTTGTATTTATTATATTTATTATACTCTAAATTAATTTGAATAAAATATACATGTATTTCATTCATTAGATTTTTATACATTGTTTATAATTTTTGTTTTTATTTAGTTCACTGCAGTTCATGAATCACATTCTTTTCTGACGAAATGTATTTTTATAAGTACTTAAAATTTGAATTTAGTATTTTTTATGCAAGTACAGATACAATCGAATAGAATAGTCTTCTTATTAAAGTTCGGTTAACAAATGAAAACTTTTCATACTTTTGATAGATTTTTGACTCATATACTTATCATGTAAGGTTGTTCACTGTACACTGTTTAAACAGTTCCCCTCACAAAAAAATTGTATGAGCCCAATATTTTGTCAAGTTTAGCTATCTGGCGATCATTATATTCTACTCTATCTGTGACGAGTAAAGTCCGTTTATGCATCATAAATTTAAAAACCAATTACTTAATTACATTTCATCGACCTTATCTACATTATGCATTTTTAAATATGAAATTATACATTGCATGAAGTAAATGATATTTCTATAAGTTGAAAATAAAAAATTCATATATCCAAATGAAAATAGTAAGGACACACAATTTATCACAATAATACATACAAAAATTAAGTTTAAATTTTATAGACTGAAAAATTAGCATCCGTGTACACGAATATTATCTTTATAAGCGTTTACATGCATTCTGAGATAATTCAGGAAAATCCATTCAACTCGTAAAGCACAAGCAGCAGAACGCGCGCGAGTAGTCCATGCTCGAGTCCATGTTGATCGTTGCGCAACGCTTCAGGATGAAAGGCCAAATCCGGCCGAACATTTGTCGTAGCGCTTACGGGGGGCCAACATTACTGGTTCCGACGAGCGAAAGATACGGCGAGATAGCGATGAAGGGAGAGGAGACTATATCCTTGTGTGGGTGACAGAGATAGAGAGAGAGAGAGAGAGCTCGTTTCCAGACAGACTCAAGTGGACTGTACGCTGCATCGTGCGCAGCGCCAGACGAAATGCGCATCGAGGCTTTATGCGTCCTGGTCGTATAGCTGCAGAGTGAGCTGAAAACAGAGGCAGCGCGAAGGGCGAACTACTCTCTCGCCTAACATCGTGCCTCTATACACACCTACACGCGTACAGGAAGCAGCCCATGTTAAATCACGAATATTTGCATATCTACCGGGGTCTCAGACTGCCAAGTGCTCAGAACCTCGCTTCGCGTATCGCTATCGTGGTAACGTTTAAATGTACGCACGGGGCAAAGAGCCGCGAGCCGAGATAAGCGAAGAAGAAGAAGAAGCGGAGACAGATACGGCAGGCATAGAAAAAACAGAGAGAGAATATACCGAAGGAAGAGGGGAAAAAGGGTCAGAAACGTTGAGCGAGCGATTGGATAGATGGTGAACGTACTAGTCAAGGTATACTGTGTTTCTAGATGGTTTTAGGGATGAAGGGAAGGAAGAGAAATACTGGGAGAGGTGAACAAGGGTGTGGGATCAATGTTTGCTAGTGTTTCTTGTTAAATAGACGCATCTTAAGCGCTCGCTGATCGCGTGTAAGCAACTCAACGCAAGCGAAACCCATGCTCTAGCACAGTGATATGATTGACGATGTGGTGGGTGAAAATTACCGAGTAAAGTTGGTTTGATCAGTGTAGAAATTGATCGTTGGTTTTGTCCCACTTTGAATCTGCGTATTATATTAATGTATTAAATACGTACCTATGTACGTGTAATACGAGCTATGCAGTCTTTGCACGATTTAAAATATGTTTCACCACAACCAAAAGCGATACTTTGCAAATTTAATCCTTTTTACTGATTTCATCGAGCTTCTATACATTTTGAGTTTCATTGGGACTGTTTACCCGCCCGCTGTGTAAACATTCTGCATGCATGACATTACCTTCGTGTCCCATGGATATTCCGTTCCTTCATTCAAAATTTATACATTCACTCGTGGACTTTCACGCTAATCAAATGTAAATTAAATACGCAGATTAAATTCCACCTTTTTTGCATTTGTTGAAATCTATTATGAACCAGTCGAGCAACGTGACAACGAATAAAATTCGATAACGAAGTCTGCGGTAGACAAAATATTTAACACTAGCGATTTTGCGCAACCCACTAACATAAGTGAAGCGAGCGAAGTGATGAAAAAGTAAAAGTAATTGTTTTGATCGACAGACTGTAAATTATATAGGCATGGCAGCTGTTCAAATTAAAGTTTAAGGAGCTTCATTAGTAGTCCTTATAATTGCAATGCTCATGGGTTCAGATGCATTAAAAGTTCGCTTGAATACAAAGAAGGATGCCCATATGTGTGGGAACCTCAGGGAACGTAAAATTCATATCATAGCATTTAGTTATTATCTTGATTATTCATTTGCAAGAGGAAATTTTTCAGGGAAACGCAGGGAAAAATAGTTGTGAGCCTATAAAATTTCGTAATTAGCATTGGAAATATATCTATATATATCAATTTTCAATAGATATAGATATATTTACAATGTTTTTCGTGGGCATCCTCCTTTCTCAAACTTCAATGCTCCAGGCTAGCTTGTTGATGCTACCCAAGTTACAAAAAAATTCTAATGCATCCTGATTCTTTGATATGCAAACTTTCTGTTATAAAAATGCTAATATTAATACTTCATTAGATTTCCACTTACAAGGAGAGTCCACACCCTCCAGGATACAGATTTTAATAAACCTCCACATATAATAGTCTTTGGAAAAAAAATGAGATACGTGACTCGATATTAATTTCAATAGGCCCTAGAGACCGAGTTAAGGCCCATTTAATTAAGATATATGAAAAATCATGGTTGTCTTTAAACCTTGCAAGGCCAAAATACATTAAAAGTATAAACTGACAAAGATTTTTCTATTGGTTTAACAGTTTAAAAATTTAAACAATGACATACTTTTTCTTGGTAAATATGTGCGTTATCTGTTATGTTACTTATTCGATTCTGAGTACTAGTTAATCGCTCATCTTTCTTATTTTTTCGACAAAATAATGCATGAATCACGTTGTATAAGTACCGTTACTCAGAATTAACCGAATATACGCACGCTTGATCTCTGCATAATACCGCGGTAAATGCATGAATACTGCAGCGAGCGTCATGAGTGCTTTGTTATGAAGTTTGATTATTGCCTGCTCCAGGAGTTGCACAGCAGTCTAAACATAGTAGACTACATATTTTATTGTATTTCCTCTTATTTATTTAACGACCTGATCGGTCAAATTTTTGTTCCTTTCATTGTATAATTTAGGAATACTTTATTTATTGATTGAAAGATTCACTTTACTCCATTAACTTACCATCCCGTGTATAAGAACGAATCTTGAATTAAATTTTCTCACAAACCATGCGGTCAGTCCTACTGAAACTTCGTTCTTACTTATTTTACTTATGTGCAATACCTTAAATTAAAAAAAAATATTCATTTATTAAAATTTATTTCGTTCCGTTGTATAGAACCTTCTTATCAAGTAAATAATAATTGTCCTAATAACAAAATGATATGGAATTCAGGTCTTTTCTGTATTCACTTTTGACTAATCATTTATTCATTTAATTCTAGATGTTTCATAATGAAGAAAATTAATTTAAAAAATATCTTATTGATGCTATAAGTATATCAAAATAATGTATCCATTGAAAACATTTAATCGAATAGTGAATAATGATTGGCATAATTAAATACTGCAATTTTAAATTAAAAAATGTCCTATAAAATTATAAAATTAAAAAATAAATATTTAGTAATTAGTAAAGTTTTGTTAAAATGATTATCAGTGCTTCATGCTTAAATTTCTGGATAACATGCCAAACTTTTAATTTATAAAGCTGAAAATAAGTCACTTCAGTAATTTAGTGGACAAAGCCTGCCTGCGGAAGTCAACACGTGCTTGTACTCGAAACTCATTAACTGCCTCTTTTCCTTTCTCTTTCTTGTTCTCTTGTCGTACTTCTACCATAAGATTACAGTCAAAGACTTTGGTAGCTATTATGTCAAAGTCAAGAATTTGTAATAGACTTTCTACATTAATTTGAAAGTTCTATTGATGTTAACTCTTAGACTGCTGAGATTTGGACGAAAAAAAAATCGGTTTTTCCCCTATTAATGTGTATAGACACGTCCTACGTAGGATCAAAAACAAGGACGGATATGTACGAGTCAGCCTATGATGCCTTATGGCATCATCCCGGCAGTGTATGGAATGGCATAATATTGAAAGTTTCAAAATTTTTAATGAGACTATATTCTGAATTCTTATGGTGTTGATGGTATTTTTTCCAGTTTTATATGATTCATGTATTAAAAAAAAATTGTAGACAGAACATTTTTTATGAAAGTTTGCGTGTGCATGTGTATTCAAATGTGTAAGTAGAATAATCGTTCTTCTTAGTATTACCCACAATCAATGACGAGGACGTAACAAACATTTGACTACTTGTGTGTGTGTGTGTGTGTGTGTCAGTTATATATGCATGTATATACATATACATATATCTGCATATACGTGCATGTATGTGGTGTGACGTCCAAAAACGTACAAATATCAATGCTTATTTTATTAAATCGCGTACATGCTTCACTTTGAGAAGCACGTATACGCTGCTCCTTTTTAAGCCAGTGTATCGAAACACTTTAACTCGGGACGGAGCTTTGGCTTTGAAATCACATATAATCTTAACTGAATCAGAATATAAGTAGTGATATTTTTGTTGGGCACCGTAAATTAACTTCTTCAAGAATATATTTTTATTTATTATATAATTGTACTGATTCACCATGTTAAGTTTTGATTTTTAAATTTTCGTTAATTTCTAATAATGGCTTTATAATTTTAATTTCAAGCGAGATTTCAAGCTTATAATTTCAAATATAAATATAATAATCCCGATTCTCAGGTTTCGGCTAAAGCGCCAAGTTTCAGGTGTCGTCCATTATATTTCTTTAATACAAATTTTGACTATGAGGTTAATAGTAATAAAACCCGAACCACTTCTAAACTAAACGATCAGGATTGTTCGGTTTAAATTTAAATAAATTTTCTTAAATCTTTTCTTAAATATGAATATGAATATGTCTATATATTTTTAATAATTTATAGTCTTCAATTTAGTAAGTATTCCTTACCGATCTGTACAGATGGGTCCAGGAATATTTGCTAAAATAATAGCTACTCCTTATCTATCATTTGAGATGGTCCAGGAATATTTAGCTCTACTATCAATCTACAAAATTTGCATGCATTAAAATTATGTAAAAAAATATCTACTGTTTTAAAATAAAAATTAACTCTTACTTTTTTTTATTTATATGATACATATTATTTTCTACTCTTTTTTTGTTTGCTTGTTTGATTTGAAATATCTATTGCATGGAAAACTGTGTGTAAGGAGTGAGTAAGAACGCATCCGTCATCTCTCTCGCTCTCGTGCATTTCCTATATGCAGTTTTCATATATGTACATTTTTCTCCCTTTCGAGTCTAATGTTTCGGAAATTAATCCTGGTCATTTTACGAAATGGACAAATGTTGTTTTCTAGTGTATAATTAAGAATTCTGTAAAGGTACAGCCAGTGAACAGACCTAGATTTCTTATTAAAACAACTACAAGCCTCGATTTTAGGCTGGCAGGCACTAGCTGGGCTTAAAATACAGGTATAAGTACCAGCTTTAAGTAAAAAAGTTCCTTTTTAAATTGTTTAATGAAGGTAAATTTTTAATAACAAATGATGTATGTTTTTTGCAGGTCCAACACCAGTTTGTCCCGTTGAAACACCTTTCCCTTAAGTAGGAAAGAACGTATTTCAGCGTTTTCGATAAAAGGACACATCTCAGAGTTCTTTTAAATAAGACGGGGACCCGTCGATTTTATAATCTTAAACTAGTGGAGCTCGATAGAACGATGCCTACTACATTGGAATAGAGAGTTTAAAAAGAACGTACGAAATCTGTATCATTATTTACAGCGCGGGAAAATATATAATTCAAAATAAATAGACGTTTTTATTTGAAACGAAAGTTGAATAAACTCGTTTGAAAATACTTGTCTTTATATGCTTGCGTGTTACTAAATCAAGTCGGCCTTTTTTTAACTATTTCCCTTCAAGTAAAATATTATGCACTAGAGCGCCGTAAAAGCTTTAAAAAAATTTTTAAGCTCGATTTTTTAAATTCGAAAAAGCATTGCTATATAGTTAAGATTCAGGTAAAACAAGACTTTAACTTTAGTCCTTCTGATCCCCGATATTAATTTTTTTATTCCATTCGATAATGTGAGTAAACACCAAAATTTCGAGTTTTGACAAAGTACGAAATTGTTTTAGTTAATTACTTTAGATAATTAACATTTGAGTAGCATTTAACTTTTAAGCTTTCATTTCTATTATATACATATTCATTTTTCAAAGTTAATTCAACGCACCTTGTAAAATTATAAAATGATTATTAAAATACAACTTTGTAAATGTTTCTTTTACATGTACAATGATTATTTATCTAAAAGAACATTTAGAAGCTAATAGTATTTTCTGTGCGTTTTTACATTAAAAAATTCAAATGATTGTGAAGATTAACGAAAAGTGCTCGTAATAATCGAAAGCTTTCGCTTACCTATATAGACATATGTTTCGATAGTTTCGAATTTCGAATCGTGTGAAGTTGCCGCTACTCTAGCTGTGGATGAAACTGACATATAGATATTGGAAAGTGGTGGAAAGTAACATCGGCGGCCATATTGACATAATCGTTTTTTCAATGCCGCGGCATTGACACGGCATATACACATATGAAAAATTATAATATTTTAATGAAAAATTACAGTACTTATAGAAAAAATTCGGAAAATCCTAGTGATTTTCACTAGTACTTGAAAAAATTGCAATACTGTATGGGAAAGTTCCAAATATATCAGTCGTAATTTTCGTATTGGCACTAGTAAGTTTTGGTAGAATTTTGGTAACCTTTCAAAGAAATATATTAAGAATGCTCATTTGCTGCAGTCTGTGATCGTATTACTTGTACATTATGGTAATATTCTCCATAAGTATTGGACTATTCGATAAAACATTACTCTGTCTAGGAACGATAAATAAATTTGGAGAAAGCTACGTGCTAATAAATTGACAGCGGTTTCTTTAAAATTTATTAAGAATACTTTTGAAAAAAAAATCAATTTTAAGAGACTGATGCCTTGTATTTACAAACTAAATAATTTATAAACATTTTATTTAATTTTTTAGACTGCATTTCACAACGATTTAAATTTTCATGAATTGTAACTAGATACATATAAACACTATTGATATAAGTACAAAAATAAAAGTAAATTTCATCATATGGTAAGTATATTATTCATTTTTATATTGAATACTTTTAGTGCTAACTGTATTCGGACAAGTTAGCAAAAGAAGGGTCAATCAAATGATCAACTAATCAAAGTTTCACATGCAAATGGCATAAGCTACCTGAAAAAAATTGTCTGATTTTTTTTCAAATGATGTACAGACTTTTTCTATTAACGTCTATCCTAATAACTACAGTCATAAAGCAATATTAAAGTACTCCACTTGTAACTTGACTATCTGTCACAAGCATGAACATTTGGAATGATTTAAAGAGGAGAGCGTCGCAACACACACACACACCACTCTCACACTCTTATTAACCTCTAGGCTGTCGGAAAACCGATATATCGGCTCTGGAGAATAGTACATTACACATCCAGGGAGGAAAAGTGAAAATGGTCGCAGATCGCATGGAAATTGTCAAAGTGACAAACATGCGATCTGAGGCATTCTTGTTTACTTCCCGTGGTGTGTATACTATTTTTTTGCCTAGCGAGGCCGAAATTACCACTGTCTCAAACTCGCCCCGGGCGGGAAAGTGGTACTTTCGGCCCGCTAGGCAAAAATAGTACATTACACATCTAAGGAGGCATTCTTGTTTACTTCCCGTGGTGTGTATACTATTTTTTTACCTAGCGAGGCCGAAATTACCACTGTCTCAAACCCGCCCCGGGCGGGAAAGTGGTACTTTCGGCCCGCTAGGCAAAAAAATCATTTTTTCTGTAAGAAACATATGTATATATTCCTAAAAAAAAACAAATGAATGAATAAAAAGAACAAAGAAAAAAATGAACAAAAAAAGGAGCTACATAAATACTCTCTACACCCACGTCATTAGCTCTAGGTAATTCTAAACGAGAGTTAAAAAAATCAAAATATTTCACCATTTTTTGATGAAAAAAGTTAATGATAGTGAAATTTTTTTTAATTTGACACTATACCATCGAATTCAACACCCTTTAAAACCGTTATAAAATACTTATTTAAAAATTTTATGATCCGAAACGTTTTCTTTACCTTATCCTACTACAAAGCCAATATATCAGCTCTACCATGATACGAACTTTGTACATAGCTGATACATGACATAAGACACAAATTTAGGCAGTTTGGAAGGATGGTTTGATAAGGGCGATTCTTCAGATCGGTGTATATTTAAAGCAATCTTTGTAAACCAAAATTGATTTAAATGTACGCCGTTCTGGAGAGTCACTCATATATATACATATTCCCGTCAGTCTAAAGGTTAACACTCCGACATAAACACAGCGAAATATAAAATTATGTAAGCGAGTAGCGCGACTAGCCCTACATGAAAGAGAAAAGGAAGGGAAGAAAGAGAGGCAATCAAAAGAGCCGAAAAACTACCGAACGGGAGAGACTGAGCTCCGCAACCTGGGAGACTCGTGTACGTCCGTTCTCGATCACCAACTCTCACAGCGGGGAAACAAACACGGGGCTCCCGGCCCAAGCTGCGTTTCTGACGGAAGAAATTGAAAAAGACGGGGTGGTCGGTAAGGCGCTTCCAAGGCTACGAGGACGCTACCACTCAACACCGCAGAGGATGAGAGCCAGAGTGACCAGAGCAGCCCACTAGACAGCCTAGCATCGTCGCGAAGTCGGCCTCGAAGTCGGCCGTCTTTGCCCCGATGCTCTGATGAGACGCCTGCAACGACTCCCAGCACGTTCCAGAGCGAGAAAAACTAAAGTTATGTCCTGGAAGATTGAGATTCGACGGACTAGCCTGCCGACACGTCGCAGTACGTCTATAATTATTCTCTTTCGCTCTCTGTGCGTACATAATTTTAACTATACATAATATATAGCTCAATTCTGCAAATAAGCTAGGTACCTCCTAATGCGATTCAAGTGACCGACAAATAGATAGAATGGATCGAGACAAAAGTTATCGGATCGACCAATAACATGTGAAAGCATGTGATGAGCCGCATGGCCTTTTCGCATTTTGTTTTATTATTAAAATCTTAGCGCGAATGAATTCATTTCCGGCAGTCTTTATACTTGGTACTTTGGCCGTTAAGTTCGTACATGGTTTCACATTTTCCCCTAATATTACAACAGTAATTATTATTTTGTATATTTGGTATGTATAAATAATAGTATATCACTACTGCTACCAAGTATAAAGCACTGCATTAGTTAAATTTTGAAAATTAAAAATCAACCTAACATCAATTTTTGTAATCTGTATAGTAATCGAATAAAGTAATAAAATATTAATTTATATTTTTCACTAACTAATTTAGGACACTTAGCATAGTTGATGCCCTATCTGGAAACTTTGTCTTGCAGGAATGAAATTCATATTATAAAATTTTGACTGCTTATATATGGACTGAGCACGATTTCAATCACGAACTGATATAGGTACTCTACAAGAGACAAATCGATCTCTGTGTTTTTATGCAGTCAAAATTTGAAAACTCGTATTTTTTTCTTGCAAGTCAAAACCTTCTTCATTCTTGAACGTTATTTAAAATAATTTAATAAATATAGAAAAATTTATAATAGCAATCGTATATTCATGCATAAAGAACAGCAATCTTCCATGAAAAAATTGATGATAGTATCGCAAATTCGAAGTGAGGTTAACAGCGAATGAATATAATTTATAGTTTTATTCACAAAGTAATTTTAAATGTGTAGTACTTTAGAATAACGAGCAAACGAGAGTTTGCGTTATAATTAACGAGTCAAGTAATATGCACCGACAGCATCGGTGAACTTTACTTTTAATTGAGGTTGTATAATTATATCATTAATACTTCTCATTCATAAGTCATGTTTCAATTAATTGAAGGTGTAACTTTATTTATAGTAACAATATATTCCATTACAATTTTATTGATCAGTCTGTATGTACACATGTGCATATCATTTTTTAGTTATAAACAACGATTGGTATGTAAATACCGTGTTCGCGTTGCTCTTGAAGTTCACGTTCGACTTGTTTGATAATCGGTAACAAGTAGCTGTATTCATTATCTTCTTCGTAGGTTATCCACTGATCTTTTGGGAGATATTTATGCTGAGAATCCAAAAATATCGCGCGTATTATTCTGCTTTTGAAAATATAAAAATAGAGAAATAAAAATCATTAATTTTTTTATGCATTACTACATTGATTATTTTGACCTACAAACGGATTCAAGAAATACGCAGAAGTTTTGTTATTCAAAAATTTTAAGGTTTTCAAAAAATAGTTTTTAATTTTTTTAGCATTACAGTATTATATGAGATATCATGAAATATCATTTTTCATGCATACTTGACTTGTTTTGCTCTTGCATTGTTGTTTGCGAACAATTTTCGAACAAACTCGAACAGTTTAAATATATCGTCAAGGCACCGGATTTCAAACACTTTAGAGTTCATGCCGTATTATTAGCTTCCTCCTTATAAAAATATTTGATAAAACAATAAAAACAATTCTATATTATAAAGTGATTTTTCTCTGCAATTTTATTCAAAGAAAGTTTAAAACCATCCATAATTTAATTAAAGCTAAGTAATTAAAGAGAAAAATATAAGGGAACCAATTTTCGAACATCTCTATGGAACTCGGAACAATTTTCGAACACACCACATAAGAGGTTAAAGCATGTCTGTCGGTGAAAGACGGAACTATATGCTTATACGCGTTACCGCGCCATCCTTCTTTACATATTTTTCTTCTCTCGATTACGTTCTATCCATCTTTATTTTTTTTTAATACAAACGAGGATGTATAGAAGATAATTTAACTGATATATATCATTTAAAAGTAAAAAAAAGAATACTCTGAAGAGGTGTTTGAAAATTGTTCTCAGCTTCCAACAAGCAGAACCTTTAATAGAACGCCCGGCTTTTTCATATAAAATTAATAAAATAGGTGCCTATAATAAATACTAAATACTAGAGTTAATTGGCTAATAAACTAAATTGCTAGAAATTACCTTTTATTTTACTTATTTGAAATAAATCTTCAATTTTAGAAGCGCAGGATACGCTTGGAACTAGGGAAATGGGAAAGATTCACCTCTACATGAAGGAGTTCGGCTTCAATAATTTTTTTTAAAGAAAATAGACCCTCATCCAAATTTTTTGCTTCTTTACGTCAATTTTGAGATCCAATTAATGTTTTGCGAAAGTGTTCGATATCCGGTACCCGTTCGAAAACCGGTGCATTGAGAGTATAGAAAATAGATTAACATTTGTATGATAAATATATGTATACTTCTAAACTATTATAAACTATTTATTGGATTTTTATTTTTACGAATTTTTCATGTCGGTAACCAAAAATGAGTATTTATAGAAGTTTCAATAGAATTCATTATTTTTATTTAGATATAAAAAAATATACTTTTGTCTAAGAAAATAAATATAATTCAATATGATTTTTATTAGTTCAAACCTAAATGTATAAAAGTTGAGAAAAATGTAGTTCTTTTGGAGAAAATTAATGCTGTGCATTTTAATTGCACGAACACAAATAGTCATTCAAATTTAAAAGAATATGCACATACAAAACAACAATTGAGTAAACGTAACTTTAAATGTTTCTAATAACAATGGTGCTTAAGAAATCACAAAATCAATAATATTTATTTTTCCTTTTTACATATATATTTTTATTTTATCGATTATTCCTTCTTGCTTATTGACATAAAAAATATTGAAAACTCAAGTAGGGGAAGTCGGGGTATTATGGACACTGTGGGCAATATGAGAACCTTGATTGGTTAAAAAATTAAAAAAAGTAATCGTCTTGAAAAAATTATATATTGTAAATAAAGTACCCCTGAAATCATAGAATAAAAAAAAATATTTCATGCCCTTTTAGCTACAAGTTTAAAAAACTCGGATAATTGTCGAACCTTTAATATTCAATTATATATTTAATAAGTTCACGCTAGCTATAAAATAACTTATAATTATTATAATTTTTATTGATTTCTAATTATTACTAAAAGAAAGATAAACTATCCTATACTTGAAGTTAATTATGTGTGTACACTATTTTTATAATCGCAAATATTTTTTATAAATACATTAATTGAAAAAGTCATTTGGGGTATTATGGACACCTAATACATTTATATGGGACTGATCTTCGAGTCATTTAGCTAACCTCACAAAAGTGACCTCGTTTTATACTTGCCATATATGCGGAAACTTATTACTGTTCGGTTTGTTATGGCTTATTTAATTATTGAATACCATAAACTTGATAATAACTTTTTATTTTTTGTTAAAAAGTCAGAATTTCAAATAATAAGTAGTGAGCAGATTTTCCCCAACAATGAGACGTAGATAGGAGATAATATTGCCATAAAAGGTGTTTTGAAATAAATGTTTATTTTCAATTATTATCTAAGAATAAGAAATAATATTTTATAGCCAATGATGTTTCTCTTATGTCTATACTCTCTATTAAAAATGTTACCTAGCCTTGGAATTTCACAGTATTTAATAGATTTTTATTGATTTTGAAATGTGTCCATAATACCCCTACTTCCCCTATCATATCGTTCTAGTCTTTTTATTGCTATTTAAGTTTTTTTATATAACTGATATTTTACAAGACTTCGGAAAATTTCTAAAGTGCAATAATGTACCTGTACGCTCGGGCATCATAAACATCTGGTGGCAAACGTTTGATGGCCTCTTTTACGGCGTATAGATCTTCGGTAATAAGGTCCTCCGTATATAGTCCGTATTTAAAATGACCCATCTTTTCCATGACAAATCGCCTCAGGGCATCATCCTTGGGTTTGTTCTTGGGTTTCTCGCATCCATCCTTGTTGGGACTGAACTTGCCCATCAATGTTTTAGCTTTAGCCAGCTGCAATTTGGACTGGATTATTTCCGACGCTTTCGAAAGCACTTTAAGCTTCGCGTAGAGCGATTTCGATGATTTTGCAATAGAGGACATTGTCGAAGCGAATGCGGCAATTTCTGTTTTTGAGTTATAAAATTTGCTACTGTCAGAATGACACCGTTAGGCTTATATTTTAGTGGCACGTTAGAGGTTAGTAGTTTTCATGCGGGTTGTAGAACTGTTGAAGTCGCTACTTTCGTTTCAGACTCCTGATTCGCGTTTGTTTTCACATATAAAATAGGTAGGTATATGGGACATTCGCATTTCACACCAATGGTAAAAACGAAAATTTTAAAGTCGCTAAAGCTCTGGAAATTAATTGTAAATGGTTCTCACGATTTGTAAAAAAATTTTAGATTCGATCATCTTGATTTAATTATTTTGTAGCATCGACTTATAATTACAAAGGATTTATTAATATGTGCATACCATTTAAGTAGGTTCATTGGTTTCATGTAGGTGGTGCTGTGC
>UELU01142343.1:14547-38694 GCA_900490025.1 Megastigmus dorsalis
GGGGGGGGGGGGGGGGGAGTTCAAGTCTGACTGCTGTAGAAGTGAAGTTGTATATGAAAGAATCGAGGTACTAACCATATCTAAAAACATTGACCCACGTGGCATAGGCGCATTACAATAAATTTTGATATCTTCAACTCGCTGCTATACTCAAAAACATATTGATGAAAAATTTCGAAATTTTTTTCAAACCTTATGATGGTCTCTAGTTATAGGGTAGACTGGGGTATTGGGGGTCATTTAAGCTATGGTCGCTATATCCTTTTATTTACAGCAGTTTTTTTTATTCTAAAGAATTATTTTATTAGTTTATAGCATCTGCTATCAATATGCACAAGAAAAATTTAGCTGAGAACACATTTTATTTTATATGAAACTGAAATAAAAAAATTGAAAATGACCCGAATTACACTCAGTGTTGGGGTAATTAGGATCACAATTTATTTATTAATTAAAAGAAGAATAATCACTTCTAGCATATTTTTCAAGCTTTAAATAATTTGTGATAAATATTATTTATACGTAAAGTTCGTAATTCTATCACTATAAGTTTTTAAAGTAAGATTTAAATCGGATAGAAGTTTCAAGTGACTCTAACCTCTTTTCTCAGACTGCCATTTAATAACATGTTGATCCGAATTACCCTAATTGAATGTAATTTTTTCAATCAAAGTTAAATAAATTCGTAACATTTTGAGCATTATTTCTTTTTAAATTTTGTATGTTTAGAGTTTCTAAAATATTTTAATAATAAAACTAACATTGTTTGATACTAGAAAATCTTTATAAAACTCATTTAATAAATATGTTTTCTTAGATGAAAGACCACTGAAAACTAAGATTTTGTATAACTAATATAAGTAGTATTTTACTTTTGATTTGGTATAAAACTGGTTTTGAGGCATACAAATTTGTATTTTCTTTAAAATTCGGGTGCCCACAATTACCCACTGACCCGCATTACCCCGGTCTACCCTATATGGTGCAGCTAAAAGGGTTAAAAATTATTGCATGAAAAAATAAATAATATAAAATTAAGATTTTTATTTTAATGCGTATTTTTTTTCTTTCAATGGACAAAAGTTTACAAAAGTTTCAAGAACTTGTTTTTTTCAAGAGTAGTATTATAGTAAAAAGTTTTAGTTCACAATATCCTGTAGAAAAAATTTTAGACGAGCTTTAGTGTTGACGCGAGATTCGTGCATGCGAGTCCATGTTATATAATGTTTTGAATCGGTGTACTTCCCGATCCCTGCCTGCTCTGACTGTTGTAGCGCTGAGAAATGACTTTGATTTCTTTACCTTTTCGCTTATATCTCTCAGAAATTGTCAGTAATCTTCTTAATAGTCAATAGACTTCGATCAAGGACAAAAAGTATTTATTATTTGATTCTATATCGAACCGAAAGTTTTTTTTTTCAAGTTTCAGCTTTTCTCTGCATTATTTTAAGCAAAATACATAACAAAAATAATGCTTCCATGAGAGCTTTAATAAAAAGCAGTACTAAACGTAATTTTTGGAGCACTATATCTTAAAAAAGCGATCGATAAAAAATATTGAAAAAATTCAGAATAACTTCTGACACACTGAAGCATCATAATATCTAACTTTTGTTACGGTCTCTGTCTTAAGCTGTAACCATTGAACCTCCTTCAGAATTTAGAAAATTCTAATTTCATGGCAATGTTTGAGATACGCTTTAGCAAGACCAAATTTTTTAAACATGTTAAATTATTATGCAAATTCGCTAAAGGGATTAGGACAATTAGAACTCGAATATGCCACTTTTTAACATAATGTTTAATAGATGTTTTATCAAATTTTAAAATTCAATATTTCAACCATAAATTAATTTTATATGTAATGATACAAAGAAGAAAATTAATTATATACATTTTTCAATATACACACATGTCCTCATGTGTAGATACTATAGTACTTTGCGGCATGTAAGAGCTGGAAAAAATAGTCATTCTAAAATAAATTGAAATGATGTCTACAGGGTAGGTATAGTATAAATTTAAAATCATCAATTTAAAAAAAATGACATAAAATAAAAGAATTTATTGAACTCAAATTTTGAGTTAATTTTCGTGTACTACATATGAATTTCATAAATAAACTTAATCACTGTTTGACAAATAAATTGAAACAAAAACATTGAACAAGAAAGAAATTTACAAATAAATGAAAGGAACATATTATGTACATATTTATTCTTGAGTATGATAATTCTCCATACACTCTATGGGCAAACGGCTACGTAACACTTTCCACACGTGAATCGCGTTTTTCTTTTACATGAACTTTCTTTACACCTGTTGGCATATTTAGCACTCGATTTAGATGGATTATGCCCAACCAAGTCATATCTAGTAGTACCTGAATCACCTATTATTCAAATAAGTATATCAAAAATACCCTCTGAAAAATAATAAAATAACGCGTGAAAAACAAACGTTTCTTATATATGCCCAGATCTTCTAGTCACTAATTAGTAGTAGGTGGCTTCACTTGAGATCAATTGGTACTAGTGACATTGAAGTAAAAAGAATCACTCAGTATCGACACATACAAATTGATACATAGATCCACCAAAGACTCGCGTCCTCATTTGAGGATAAAATAGAATTAGCTTGCCAATTCGCAATTTTTAATTTTTTTATACATACCTTGCGGCAAACATTTTGTCTTCTCATACGCTATTTAAAAGATAGAAAAAGAATTTTTTCAGTGCATAATAATTTTTTTTTATGCAATTTTATGCACGGAGCATTTTTTTATTTGTATTTCGGTCTGCAAAATGAAATTAATGATTTTTAACGAATTTGATATGGTTATGTTGAATATATGCTTGAAGTTTTTCATGCAAATAAGGTAATACGTTTAATGGTTTTACCCACTTATTCAGGGAACTTCAGTAGTAGTAAAATTAATACCTGTCCTCATACAGAGAGTTGCAAGTGATTATCTTGACGTGACAACCGAAGTACCACAAGGAACAATACTTGGTCCATTATTATTCTTAATATACATCAATGATTTACTAGATAAACCATACCTAGTCTCATGTGCTGATGATACAGCGATAATATCAACTGAAAATTCTTGGACATTGGTTGAGAATTCAATGAATAACTACTTAGTCTATGTCACTAATTGGTTGGCACTTAACAAATTATTATCATTAAATATTAGCAAAACTACCTATATAACATTTGGTAACTATCAGGATAGTGTTCCTAATAACAACAACATTAGCATCAAAATTGAAAACCTTGAAATAAAGAGAGTTGAGAGCTTTAAATATCTAGGACTAGATTTTGATTTCAATATGAAATGGGACAGACATATAAAATATATTATCAATAAAACCAAATATTTATTAATTGTCTCCTCTAAATTCTCTAGGTTCTTGCAATATGATGTTCTATTAACACTATACTACGCTCTGTTTCATAGTGTTGCTACTTACGGCATTATGGCATAGGGTGGAGCTTACAAGAATGTAATAAATCTTTTACAAAGACTAGAGTCTAGATTATTGAAGATAATTGGTAGGAAAAACTTTATCGTTAAAAATTACCCACTAAATTTAGAACAGTCCTTCTCATTTGAAGCAATATTCTATCACTACTCTAAGTTAGAAAACAAGCACTAGAACAAGCACAAAAGCATTCCTATACCGAAAATTACAAAAACCATTAGTAATAAGAATTGTTATATTATAGCCATTAGAATATTCAATATTCTTCTAATCGATCTCAAATTATGAATGTCTAGCAAACAAGAGATAAAAAGTAGACTTAGAAAGTGAATTAAGGCGAATATTTGATTTTATTAATTTATTATTGTTAAATTCAAGAATATGTTAACACTATAGAACACTTTAATCATTGTTAATTATTACAAACGAAATTATATTAGTTTAAGCTAGTTTTAGTTGTAGTATTAGTTTTAGCCAAGCCTATGTACAGGTAAATTATTATTTACCTCTATGGGAATTGCTACTGGGACCTATAGTAATATAGATTTCCAACGTTGTAATTGTATGCTGGTTTAAATAAATAAATAAATAAATAAATAATAAATAAATAAATATATGAGGACACCGGTTAAAAGAGGTTAAAGAACTGATAATTAAGAGTGTTTTTGATAAATATTAATATAATATACATAGTATGAAAACAGTTCATTGACATTTAGCTACTTTCAATATAAGCATTTATTCCAATATAATTATAACAGAAAAATTTTTTTTAAATTGTCAATAACTACATTTTTTATATTGATAAAATAGTGAAATGACGACATAATAATAAAAAGAATGACAAGATAGAAAAATTTTAGGTTTAATATTGCAAATCGGTTAAGTTAATGATTATAAGACTTATATTGTGGTACTCTTCAGCTTTTTCTTACATTAATTATTTTATGTTAGTAAATAATATGACACGGTAGATATTACAGTAAGAACCAACTTAAATGTACTAACAATAGCATAAGTTTGTCTCTAGTCATCAAAAGAGACAAAATAAATGTAGGTTGTAACTAATAATTACAAATACTTTTTCAAATCCTCTTAATTATATGTATGTAATGTTCTTCTTATAACGCATATCGCCAGACCAAATTTCAAAACTCTAGCGTAACATTTGTTATTTATGTGATATTAAAAACTCTCCAAATGATTTTATCTAGATCTTTTTACTTTTGATTTAATCAACTATTAGTTATAAGGTTTTAATTGAGTTAGCAATATGGATAGTTTATTACAGTTTAAAGTTATTTAAAAAAATGATATATCAAGTAATGTTTTTGTACATTATTAATTGGCCAGTTACTGGGAATTTCACCTTATAGTAATCGATGTATGTAGATCAATACTTTCTGGATAATTTAAATTTTCTTCGAAGAGATTTAAGTACCACAGAGTATACGTAACATTTAATGGACGGAATAATACCCCGCGAAGAAATCAATTACTAGGGAAAATCTCTGTACTGTAAAGTTTGCATTACGGTTCATACAGAATTAAACAAGAAATAAAGCGATATCATGGTACACTGACAAACGGTCCATGAGAAACATAGGTCTTTGTAATAAAAATTAAATTTTATAAAACTTGAGAGGGAAACAAGAACGAGTCAGAGAGAAGGAGAGAGGGAGGGGGCGAGGGGAGAGAGAGAATAGATGAGGAGAGCGAGGAGGTACATATCTGTGTAAGCAGCGAGCCGAGGAGACTCGATTTATGTCGAGCAATCGATTCCCGGAAATCGTCGTATAAGGATTAGGTCGGGATGGTAGGTGCAACGAGCGTCGCGGCAGTTCTCGCCTCATGTGCACTGCACTGCTTGTGCTGCATCCGCAGCAGCTCGTGGCCCTTTAT
This sequence comes from Megastigmus dorsalis, assembly GCA_900490025.1. Lineage (NCBI taxonomy): Eukaryota > Metazoa > Arthropoda > Insecta > Hymenoptera > Megastigmidae > Megastigmus > Megastigmus dorsalis. The sequence goes on from UELU01142343.1 coordinate 19,938, forward strand.
GCATAACGCGGCCCGTTTGCTACGAGACGCGTGTAACTCCGCGCGTGTCGATGCAATAGTGCCTGTAGGCGAGAGAGAGGGAGTTGCTGTTACTGCTACTGCTGCTGCTGCTGCTGCTCCTACGACGCCACCACCGCCACTGCTATAGGGAATTTACGGTCTTGTGATTTATGTACGATGGCATACTTGGACTGCTCTCTGTATAGTATCTCTATATCTCTATTCGCATCTATATCTTGTTGCCCCGTGCATTATGAATCTCGATTACGTGAGTTGAAGAGGCGGTGTAAAAAAGCGCGCGTAATAGACAGCAGCTTGGTTGATGTACAACTGCCACGGACTTGGAGTGAGCTTGCGATGAGTTTTTTTTTGCTTCGTAAAACAATTGTGTGACCACCGATGGTGAAATACAAGATGCTGTACACGCTGCATGTGGTTATGAGTGTCGAAAGTCTATGTATGAGAATTCGTTGATGCACGATTAAGATTTATTATTTAAATGGATATTTATTGAAAGTTTTAATTTTTAAAACTGGTATAAGTCGGTATCGTACGACAAGTGTGAGGGAATAGAATCACTGCTCTTGCCCCGTCGCGCGGTCCATAAACTCAATGTTTTGTGCTACTCTGTCAGCTGTTTCCTTCCAAAAGGGTTAGTAATAAGCTTTGACCAAGGACAAAAAAGTATACTTTAATATACTCTATTAAACCATAAAGTGTTTTTACATTTCTACTTATGCCTACATTATTTTAAGTAAAAGACACTCTAAAAATATTGCTTCTCATAAGAGTTTCAATTAAAATCTTAATCGATAGACTTTAAACTATTACAATTACATATATTTTTAGCCAGTGTTTCAGAACTTGGACAGTTTTTGCTGAAAGATCTGGCTAGAAATCCTAATACATGGACACAATCTGGGCAGGCACTACTCATTTTTAAAACTTACATAAAAAAACTGTTAAAAAATTTATATCAAGTTTAATTATTATCGATATCCGCTCAGTAAATTTTTCAATGAAAGTGATAAGTAAATGTAAAAATACATCAAGGCTGAAAGGAAGAAAGGAGCTGAGATTTAAAGTTAGCGGAAATGTGTGTATGTACGGAGTCGACTCGTGGTAGGAGCGATCAAACTTCGACTGTATCTAACAGTTTAACATTCATTATGTATTTCAATTATACACCTTGAAGTTAAATTAATATTATAACGTCATCAATGGTTTTATTACCTACAATCAACAGTGTAGTGTGTATTGCGATTTGAAACACAGAAAACAGTTTTGTGCGGTAGCACAAAAATCCTTTCCGTGAAGAAATACACAGAAAATTAAAGTTGTAGTTTTATTGAGTGATTAAAATCCTCCTTTTACGTCAATTATAGTAGATACAAAAGAAATCAATGGTAAAAGAAAAAACCGCGAAACTAGATGGAAAAAGAGACAATGATGTTACATTTAAGCTTGACTAAAAAACGTAAAAAAGCACTGCCCTGTTATTATCACGTAGCTTTCTCCAAATTAATTTATCGTTCCTACCTACATGTAAAGCATGCAGATTAAATATAAAATATATTTATACATTTTACAGGTTTTTTAAACAATTATTAGCTTCATTAGCATTTGCAAAAATTACATATTTTTTCCTATTTTTGAAGTTGCCCTATTTACGTAAAAATAGTTTATAAAAATTTAATTTTGATTTATATATATATATGTTTTTATTAGTCAACCTTTCATCTTATGAAACATAAAGTAGTTCATTTCAACTTTATTTGTAGTTATAAACCGAAAAAAGGGCTAAAAACGTATGTACGTAAATACAGAAATAGAGGAAAATTTTTAATTATTTTATACCTAAAAAGTTGGTTAAAAAACGGAGAAAATAAGGCGTTGCAAACCTTAAAAGATCTAGCCGTGCATTTTCAAGTTATAAACAATCAAAAAATTTTCCAAAAAACTAAATCTCGAACATCTCGAAAACTGCTGAGCTTGCTCGAAGTTACTAATGCAGTCAGATTGCTATAGCGTAACTTCGTCCTTTCTTAGAGCCTGGGTGCCCTTTTTTGAATATTCAACATGATCAGAAAATTAATCATTCTCGCCCTTTTTATTATGACGACGAACTAATTAAGGAGATATTTTGAAATCAACATGGCACTCGAAAAAATTAGAAAAAAATTTTACTGAACTACTAGTAAAACTAATGATGAAAATAAGTGTAAATATCATATAAAATTGCTAAGGTCCTTCTGATAAAGAATATAATCAAATGAAAATGTCTAATACGGCAGCTCTTTACGGCTCCAACTTGAAATTTTAGTCATCACTTGTAACTTAAGAGTTGTACTTGCGAATAAAAAATGTTAATTTAAAAAAATGTAGTTTCTTAGAAAAAATTGCTGACACAATTTTTAGACCATATAAATGCATTTAAGAGGACAAATAGTCACACCATCAGAAAGAGCGAGAAAAAAATCTATCGATCGATGTCCTTTATTTTTTTCTGGAATCCTTACCGTTTGCTGATGAACGAATTATAAAGAGCGCGTTTTATGTAAAAAATACGCCGTGTACACCCGCTGGCTGGTTTTTGCTGAACGCTCCCATTACAAATTATTTGTTTAAAAGGATAGAAGCTCTCGAGCATCGTTCACGACCTGATTCTTTTCGTATAAAGTATCAAAATACGAGATAAAAAATGGTTCAGGTTTTAATTCCTATATAAGGCACTGAGAAAAAGGATCTCTTGTATTAAATGACTTTAATTTAATGTAAATGAACATGGAGTTGAATATGGAAAATTGAATATTCATTTACTATCACAGAATATTATTGAACAGTATTGAATCCAAAATAATATTCATTAGATGTTAATGAATATGTTGTTCGAATAAAGTAAATCATATCATTACACATAGTAATGAACGATTCATTTAATGCATAAGACCTTTTTTTTCTCAGTGTGGTTAATTTTCACTTTCCACTTATACCGTCTCTCTAAAAAATAATCGTATAACCAACAAGCAAAGTGCCAACCATATCCAAAAAAAGAACGAGTATAACAAAAGCATATACGCATAGAAAAATGTGCGCTCGCAAGACACGGTGGCGCATCAACGAAGAATGTAAAGACGTTATAGCGAAAGGACGCGGAACGGGAGGAGTAGCCGGAATGTATATCTCAAGCTTGCGAGAGAGAGAGAGAGAGAGAGAGAGAGAGAGAGAGAGCTGATGCTACAGCACTCAACGCAAGCTACTGCACCGATACTACTACGTCGGCTCGTGCGGCGCGTTTCCGGCTGCCGAGCCTTCAGCACACCCCTCTCCCCTATACCTAGAAGAAGGTATATAGGGAGAAGAAAATTGCGGAGGCCAACGCGAGCGCGCAGTATCCTTTCTTGCGCAAGGGGACAAGGTCGCGATTTATGTGCGCGACGCTTGTGGCAGTATAGCGAGAGTGAGAGAGAGACCGAGAGAGCGAGGGGGGCGGGGATGGGGCAAAGCTCGAGCGCTGCACGTACTATGTATTATAATAGCTCTCGAGGTGTACCTACTACGCGGGGCGCGAGAATGGGCTCAGCACGTACGTAATGCTTCCCCATTGAGCCGGGACTAGAGAGAGAGAGAGAAAGAGAGAGGGATGAGAGGAAAGGGCCAACGCGCGTAGACGCGGTATTTGCGCGCAAGCGCGTCAGAGGGAGAGAGAGAGAGAGAGAGAGAGTATAAGAGAACGGAATTTATGACGATAAGATGCGCTGCGCACCGCTGCCGCGTGGCACGGCCAAAAACCTCGTTAGCCTTCTCCTCCTCCTCTCCCGGTATATGCCCACCAAAATATACATACATGTGTATTGATATATATTTGACGGAGAGTGTATGACGCGATGGGCTCTGTACATGTGCAAAATCGATATATTATATATACCTATGCGCGGCTTGTGGAACGGGCTGATTCGGAGATGCGGTTGGGAAACTCGGGCCGGAAGTCGCTATAGCTGTGACAGTGATGTTCTTTTAATTCCTTTTTAGTATATAGGAGTACGAGAGTGGAGTGTTTTAATGTCGTATGCTAGCGCGAGTGAGTATAGGCGTGTAACGTCTGGTCTTTGTTTTATGTGTTTACCATTTTACTGTGTTTGAAGCGCTAGATTAAATAACATTGACCATGCGTAAACCGCGTGTATAATAATTTTCCAAAACGGAATTTCGAATTTTTCAGTATTTTTACAGAATATTTTATTATTTGTTTTTCAGTATGCTTATTAAATGCGTTGATAAAATAATTGAAAGTCAAACATGCAATATGCGAATAATATTGCGCATGCAGCATATTAAATCTGTATATAAATGAAAAATATAAGTAATATTTGCATTTTGATGAAATTGAATGAATACAAAGTGCAATAATAAAAAATGAGAAATCATTGTGTACAAATAATTTTCATTGATATTAAGGATGTAAAAAAATAAATTAACTTATTTATGGGTATAAGAGTCAAATTTAAAAAAAAAAGAAGAGTCCATAACTTTCATTTTGATTCCAGTATAAATCAGTCTACTTTCAATATAATATACATTTATTACGATTTGTTACATAAAGTAGCTAATTTTGAAGTACAGTTTATGAACTTAAGCGCTTAACCGTTGTACAACTCACACTCGTGATTCTATGAGTACATATAATTACGGTGAAACCCCTCTAAAGTGCAACAAAAATTATATTTCCGTATTCACATTATAGTACCAAACTCTGAAAATGCTTTTCTGATATTTTTAGGAAAAATGGAGATACGCTGTCTTAAAAATCTGTGGTATTTTTGATCTGCAGATTCGAGAATACTTTTACTAAAAAAACAAAATTTTCATAATTATGTGAGATATATATATACGAAAATGACAAAAAATAGCCGTTTCACGGAAACTATTTTTTATCGCAACAGATAAACGTATAATTATCGCATTCACTATTTCAATAAAGAAATATATTTTATCTTCTAGCCCAATTCCAATAATGAAGCTGCAAGCTTTAACTTTTTAATATAGTAGGCTCTCGAGCCAGAACTCACATATGGGGCTGCAGAAGAGGAAAATTCTCGGTAACGGATCTTTGTTGGAAACCTCTCTCTGTGATGGTCGACTACAACCCCACTATGTGCGCAGTACATGCACAATATTTGAAATACGAGGACGGAAAACGTTCAAATATGAGGATAAAAAATAGTTCTGCAAAGAGGTATTTTAATGAGCGACAATCCTGAGTAATTCGTATAAGTTTTAAAATTAAATATTGGAAACATCGTTATTTCCGAAAAGATAAAGTATTTGGTTTCAAAAGCAGTAATAATTTTATTGTGTTTGGTATCCTCATATATATTTAAACAATCTGACCGCTGTCATCTGATTTATTTTGAATAGTTTTTTATATGTTATAGATACGATATTTCCATATTTTATGTTGAATGGTGAAATTAATGATCTTCACAATGATAAACTTTCTACTGAATATGTACTAGAATTTCATATACGGTACACTTTAGCAGCTTATAAATTTGTTATAGCGACAATTTAATTTATATTAAATATATACTTAAAAATGTTACAAAATTACAGTAAGCATACATTGAAAAAATTTAATCATCAGTTCTTTATTTTTTTTTTTGTAATTTTAATGTGAATAATATATTTTGTATTATTAGAATTATTAAAAACTGAATAATAGACAATATTATTATTATAGTAATATTTTGTTTTTGCAATCGCGATACACAGTTATGGGAAAGAGCTGTCGTACTTTCATCTTCAAGGGTACCGGAATGGAGACGCGACATATGTCTACTTTATTACCTGATGTGAATACAAATTATCGTACATAAAATAACCATGCATTAATTACTGAAAATTATATGCTAATTGTATTTTATATGAAAGAAAGTGTGTACTTATTCTATTTGTTGGAGCAGTGCAGAAAGTCTAATTAAAAAAATAAGGGAAATTGCGAAATTTAAAATAAACTAACACTGTTTATTTACGTATTTTAATAAATAATTATTTAATTGAAGTATGCGACATGTTCAAATTGTGTAACTAGCTAATAATGGGTTATGAAACGCATATATTACAATAGTGTAGAATATTATACCTTTTTTTTTATTTTTTCGTAGATGCAGAACTATTTTTTTAAATTAACGTATGATAAACTTTAGCGTTAAACTTATATAATTATTTACTTTAAAGTGTAACAATTCAGAAACATGTATTTACAAAATAAAGTTCGAAATTAAACTTTTTAGATATCTTGTAAACTTATTTAGTAAGAATAATAATTAATGGTAAATTAATACATTTTTCTAAAATTTTTCATTCTGAAGAATACAATCGATGGTTTTGTCAAAATCTATTAGCCGCAGGTGGCACACTTTCCTTATAAGCCACAGAATATATATTTCTCAAAGTTTACCTGTATGGCACTTGTGTGTGCACGTAATATTTTATACTCACCGCAATCTCTGCATAACTTATGCCATATTTTAATGCCAATACGATATTTTCGTTAAACAGCAAGAAATTTAACTAGATCGGTGCAGTTTCTGTTTCCATACTGTTAGTTATGATTAGTTTCTAATAAGAATAGCATGCCAGTTTTGTGTTCCTTTTAAATTGGCGACATATATCTTAATTATTCTTCGTTGTGAATTAAAAAAGATTATTTAAACTAGGTAGTTAATGAATTTCTTATTCATTATAAGGGGACATAGGAGTATGTTTTGTTTCAAATTAAATAAATTCAATTCGTTTGTTACGATGATGTAAAATTTGTCATCGAACAAAAATTTTAAGTGGCATGAACCATGAAAAAAAATTGTTTTTTTAAAGTATTTTATTTAATTCGAAAATATCTTGACTGTTCAGTGAGCAATCAGATAATTATATTAACGATAATCATCTGGATACAATTCTTAAAGGATTAAAGTCAATGATAAATCACAAAAAACGCTTTACTAATTGATACGCCCATCGACACTGCAGCGATTGCAATATAAAGAAGGTTTTGATAAATACTGCGAAGAATACACAATTAAAAGACAATAAATATTTCTTATATGAATTAATACGGTGTATAAGCACAAATTTTGTTTTTGCAAAAAAAAAGCATCAAACATCATACCGAGCAACCAGACGTAACTCAGTTGCAACTGAATGTACAGAAATTAAATCGTCCATCTCAAGTACATCAATTTATTCAATACATCGTGATTACCTCATATCGTATAAACACATACTGTACAATCAAATTGATTAACAGGACAACGGTGAAATAGTCGAGCAAAAGGTGAGCTCTCATTTGGATGGATAGTAATCCTCGGGCTTGAATTCAGGCAATCGTCCTTGTGTGATCTCGGGTATGAAGGAGCTTTGCTGGTTCTTGTAACGATTACCAAGATAGCTGGGTCTGGGTGCCACTAATTTCGGATGTACCGGATAGTACGGCCTGTCCGATGGTTGGGCTACTGGCGATACTGGTCTCCAGGATGGAGTCGGATCTCGGGCTTGAGGACGGTTCGAGTCTACGCCATTCAGTCGATCACCGATCCATTGTAGCGGCTGGCGGAACGGCCGGAAAATGTCGTTGTCCGGGAAGAAGAAGGCCGACGCTCCGTTGAAAGCGAAGATCGCCAGCAATGCGAAAATTGCTATTTTCATAGCGCTTGAGTTTGAGCGACTGTTGCTACTGATTCAAATTCGTTCGAGCTATTGATTACGTACTAATTCGATGACGATATACCCTTACCTTTTATATGGCTGCGATACTGACTCTGTTGATACAAGTGGGTTCCTCAAAATACCGAGAACACATACGCGCGTGGGATTGTTACGGAGATACTGTTTTTAAGACTTTATGAGAAGAATTTCTATTCATTGACGCCGTGGAGAATCGCTGATGTTTGGTGCACGAGGAAAGTGGGACAATGTTTATTCTTTTTGACTCATTGAAAATACCACTAATTAATTATTCTTTTATCAGGTACGATTGTAGCAACGAATTCATAACGACAAATTCTTCAAGATTAAATGTATTGCAACTTCTAAGGTCATCGCAATTGATAATAATTGCATTAAATAATATTCCAAGTATATATTGCTATTTTTATTGAATTAGTAACATTCTGAAAAAAAAATTCGAAAAAGTACTGCTTTGCTAAAATTTTGCTTTGCACGTTTAATTCCATAAATTTAGTCAAAAATATGACATTTTCTAGATTTTTTTTTCTCATAAACAAGACATCCGCATACTCTGAATATTTATTTCTTTGTTGTTATGCAATAAACACTTTTATTAGGAATTTTTTGAAAAAATCATTATGTCGACATGATTGATCATTTTATATTTGGTTCGTACATGCTTAAAGCGCTGGATCAATTACTGTGGATTATCATTGGTTTATACGGCCACAGTAGTACCCAAAGTCACCTTGAAGAAAATTTATATACGTTTTTTTGGAACCCTAAAAGGGAATAAGCATTGCAATTACTTGTAATGTTTATAGCCATTCGATAAAACAATTAAGTCGCTAATTGTATAACTCCGTTGGATACAGATCAAATGTCTTCTTATTAAAACAAAACTAAGTAAGCATATGTTCTTTTAGGATAAAGCATGATAATATTTGTAATTGTGGCCAATGTAGACGCTGGGCAATATAATATAGAATATAATAAGAACGTTATGTTCATGTTCTTTTTCTTTTTTGATGACGGGCTCCAGTTTCAGTTTTCCCTAAAAATGTTATTGTTTGCAAAATAGTCTGCTTATTAATGTTGAGCTGAAAATAATTTTCTATGCATTTTTTCACAATGCGTGTCCCGTAAAAACTCTGTTGATATGTGGTTTATTATGATCATTGAACTAACAAAGGGAACCCTAGGAGTCCGGGAAACGGATTTTGTTGAAACTGCTCTGTAAAGTTTCATCAAAATTGGTTATGCACACTATTTATTTTTTAAGAAAGTATTTTTAAAAAGTACTTTAATTTGGAATCTATTTAGCCTGACATCTAGTTTTTCAAAGCGAATAAATTCTGAGTAATTTACCCAAGATCAGACTCTACAGGTAATTACTTGTATAAACGAAAACAATAACATTCTAATCATAAGATATATTATATGCATGTTTTCAGTAGAACTTTATTGTTATAGTAATGTTCATTGAGTTTTTAGAGTTTCGTTTTGAATTTGATAAACAATTGTGAAAAGTAAACCATTTTTACACAAATATTTCTTTTATGAAACGAAAAAATAAATAAATCATTTTATAAGATTTAAATCGGGAGATTATAATTGTACATTGAATTATTGAGCATTTCTCATGAAGTGTGTTGAAATTGTTCACTTTGCGGACGTATAAGCTATTGGAATAATTTACTAGTTTGTATGAAAGACAATGCAAATAATGTAAAGTGTATATATCCTTTTCCATAAAATTGTTTGTCCCACGTGAACCTTTAATATTTAGATGTTCTTAGCAGCTGAGTAAATCTACGACTATAATACAAACATGAAACCAAATGAAACATAATTATTCGAGAAAAGTTATAAAATACAGAGTAATAGTAAGAAAATATGCATTAATATTCACCTGAAACAATGAATTTGCGCAATGGATTGCTTGCGTATTTTTAAGGAGTTTTCCTTTCATGGTAAATAATGGAAAAATCTAACATTCCGATAATTTTTTGGAATCACCATTATATTCATAACTGTAACTAATTTTATCTCACGCGGTATCTTTGAATTGTTAAACAGTTTCTTTACTAAAATAGGTACACACCCTTTTTATAGCAAATAGTAAGTATACATATATTTTTTCCACGATGTATTTTATAATATTAGATTTTCATACATCTTTTGAAGATAAACTTGCTCACTTAATGTAGAATCTTGTTAGACATAAACCACTATTTTGTTACAAAGTTACAAAGATTTGAAAACCTGGATTATGTGCAAAACGGGAACAAAAGAAGTAAAATGATATTGATTTTATTTATATAATAAAAGGAATATATATATTTATGAATTTGATTTTTTTTTAAGTTTCATTATACATCGAATCGTAAGGGATTCTATAGATTAAGATATAGCTAATTTTCTATATATTATAGGTATGTTCTTCTGAAACAGATAATTAACCTAAAGGCTTGCTTTCTAACTTTTTCAATGAGAAATAAATTCGATGAAAATAACAACTGACTTCTCTTGGCTATAGTGGAATAAAACTCACTCTTTCAACTCAGAAAAGTTTTTATTTTTTCTATCAAACATTTATAGGTCTATTTATATCAACATATATATTGGACTTAATTTGAGTCTTTAAAGAAAAAGTTTTGTACTGTTTAAAAGTAAATGAAGTCAAGCAAAATTTTTTTAATCATTTTCTTAAGCTATTAGATAAAAAATGAACGATTTTCGACCAATTTATTTTTCGAATCTATATGTATAACTGTATTTCAATATCGGCTTACCCAACTTTCAATTTTTCCAATTAATTTATTTGTTTTTTAGAGTTATATTGGAAAATTAATCATGATTCATAAACAGTATACATTAATACCTGTATTGGATTAAATACATGTTATAAAGTGTGTGTAGACTATAACTTTATAATTTTTGGAAATTAAATTTTTTTAATTTCTACAGATGTGTTAAGTCTTGTATATGTAATCTCAAGTTGGAATAGTTATGCATGATCTCATGAATATTTTCACGCGGGTATAAATATAAAGCATGTCGTACTAGAGATTAGTATCGGTTACTGTATTCTGACCCTTTTCTATGACTATTGTATTTTCTCATATAATGAAAAAACCTTTGCATTAATTTAGCTTTTTGTAAATGCTGTAATGGCCTACCAAAAATAGTATTATTTTGTTCTACTACATTTCTTAATCCGTTTCATATCACATGGACAGTTTTTTTTTTTTTTTATCAAATTACCGAATCTTCATACTTCGATATGTTGGCTTTAAAAATCTTGTAGAGTGAACCAAAAAATTAAATTAATATAAGGCAAACTTTTTAAAAGCATTAATTTATAATTAATTAATAGATTAATTAGTATATTTAATAAGAATAATTAATATATTTATTATTTAAAGTGCAATATCTCGGGTTCTAGTGACTAAAATTCGAGAATTTCAATCCGGTTTCGAGGGGTATATGTATGTCTCTTATCAGTATTACGACCATTTGACAAAACTATTTCTATTCATATGTACAATGTACCACAGAATTTGAATTTGACTTCCTAATTATCTATCACATCAATATGTCGAGGTATCGGTAAATGGTAATAAACAGTGTTTATGGTACCCCTCAAAATTCATTTTGAAGCACCCGCATACGATTTTTAGTCTCCAAAATATTCAAATTTAACAAACAGCCTTTGAATCCTTGTGACTTTTATATTGGCATATCGCGTTGACGAAAAATCATACGGGTATGATTGAAAATGAATTTTAAAGGTTCGTGCGTAAACGCACTCATGGCGTAAACTATAGTACTTTTTACACACGGCAACTGATACTTTGCGTACTCACTGAACACGCTGACTTGCATAAAAAATTAATATTGTTCGACACTTGGGCGTAATACTGTTTCGCATATGCAAAACAGTTCACTTTACGCCCTTGTATCGAAAACTACTATTTTAGTCAACTCTGAAGGATTTTTAATGTCAAGATATAAAAATTAGAAGATTTGTTAATCTAATACGTCCATCTCATTTAATTCGTAGAAGTTCTGTAAAGCTAGGGCACCGTACTCTCTAAGATTTTTTTTATCAGTACTGTTATTTAAGAAAAGAGCAATTAAGTAAAAGGTGCGAAGGTGTGTTCTCAATGGGAAGCATTAGATCAGCATTCTTCTTTTTTAACCAGACCTAAAGGAACAGAAAACCTTTTCAATCACGATATACTTGTTACTTGTACTTTTTGTGACTCGCCAACTTTCAAAGGAGCACATTATCAAAATAAGATTTTCCCACAGGCTCAGCAACATCGGGAGTTCAGTGTCAACATGGCGTAAGCGGATATTGGCGTCAGTCTAGCAAAATGTATTGAGACAGTCACGATATAGGCTAATATAGGATTAAGGATTAATACATGCAATACATCCGTAGGAGTGAGCTTGTAGAGAGATTATTCAAGACAAAGTATAGGGTGAATGTGTCAAATACTGTGGATTAGAAGTAGATATTAACTTAACACGAGAATAAATTTGTTGTACGTAAATAAATCATGAAAATTCTTTTTGCATACGAAAGCTTTTAGTATTTAATACTGATTAGAATACAGTTGTATTCTGAAAAATGACAAACCAATTCATAAATTGGTCTTCAAAGCATACGAGTTCTTGCAAGGCAGATCATTGCTTCCTTGTATTATCATTTGTCAGTATTTATAACTATGTATTGGGAACTAAAATTGAGGATATTAAATTTTAATAATAATTTTTGTACTACGGCAATTATTTAATAATTTACTGTTAAACTTTTATTAACTGCTACTATCTGAAAATAATATTGTAATGTATTCAAACAAATACTGGCGCTCGTACCTATATTCTTCTTAAAAGAAAACTCAATATTTTCATGAATTTTATTTTACATGTCCATTTGTCGTGAAATGGTTAGTGGATACTAAGATAACACTTCCGTATTCTGTCCGATGTTCCATGTCATATAGTTTTTATATCTGACGTTTAAGGTATTCACGACGTGCGACTTGACCGGAGTCTTTTAAAGAGAAAATTTTACTGCCTATAGTACTCACCGTCATTTTTTCTTTTATAAGCTAACTTGTGGGTTATGCATTAGAGTTATGTGTGAATAATGTATGAGAGACAGTATACTGAAAAAAATTAGCATTCGACTATTAGCCATACAGAAATTTTATGTCCCTTTGTCTTTTTCTTCGATTTATTAATTATATCTTTGTGTAACGAAGTTGCAAAGAACTGGTTTAAGAGTATGTGCCTCGGGATGTGCTATAGTCAGAAATATTCCTACCTTGTCGGTTTTTGCATTTACCGAAATATATAAAGATATATATAGATTAATTTTTGGAAAAACTCTCTGTCATCATCTCGGTAATGATGTAAACATTACGTGGTTCCAGTTTCATGAAAATCCATCCACAATTCACAGAAATTTTTTTTTAAGGAAAATTTCGTTCGTAATTTACAGCAATTTTTATCACCGAAATTTTCAACGATAAGAACCTCTGTGAATTGTGGATAGAATTTCATAAAACTGGAGATGATTTTATAGAATTTCTTCCAAAAATTAATCTCTATCTTTATATATTTAGTTAAGTACAAAAGCCGGTAATGCACTAAAGAACTTTGGATATAAACATTATGGAAAAAAATACAAGGATGAGAAGCGCAACTTCAATTTAGAAAATTGTTCTAATTATATTAGAAATATATGAAAAATATATATATGTATAAGTAAGTGCATTTAACCCTGGTTCTATCTGGAGGACTTCTCAGGAGTATTAGTAACCGAAAAAAGATGCGGAGGTCTATTATATAATTTTTCTGAATGGTTCATAAATAAACCAATATTTATATCAATTTTTAAAAAATGGTGATGGGATATCCGTTCGTCTCTGTCCGTTCAATATGAGATGGATTCGATCATATAAAGTAATATTCAAGAATTTATTAATCGATCAGATAAAATTTATTCCTTAAATGTTAAGTCTTATAAATCAATACCTGAATGTTACAATTAAATATTCCCTCTATACATATCACATATCTCCGTATAACTGCATATGATGTGTACATCGATTTATGTAGTAATGTTTGATTTGCGATGCGCATATATTTATACATTTACTGATAACTCTTAACGCTCACTGAAAATCTTAAAAAATGTATTGTTACGTACATACATTATTTGTGCTTACGTAATGTATCAAAGCATAGTAAAAAGAATGTGTTCAGTTTAACTTAAAAGAACATTTTTATTTTTTTTTATTTTTCATATAATTAATAATTGCTAATTAAAAATAACATGCATAACAAATTATACACTTACAAAAATATTTTTATAAATTACTCAAAGTAAAACGAAGTTACGTATGAACATAATAGCGGCAAATTGTGCAGGTGTATTTTATGGAAGTACTCAAACAGATTCCTGAGCTTTTCGGTATTCGAAAACACTACCGCGTTCGACAAAGGTTTTCTTTGTCTTTTTCGAATAGGTTGGCTTTTCCTTTGGTTCGCCATATCCTCCACCTCCTGGTGTCTCGAGTATGAAAACATCCTGCGTAAATGTAAAGAATAAGATAAATGCAATGTATATATTATATATTTTTCTTGTCGCAGATCTATTTTAATCGAAAACTGAATAGTGAAGTTCAATGGTACGAAATTTTCATTTACGAAAAGTGTATGTACAATTATAGATATAAGAATAAATTAATTTTAAAAGGTAATATAAATTTAGTGTAATTTGGACAATGTTTAAAGATTATATCATATAAACATTGTACAAATATGCTTCGAATTTGCAGGAGCTAAAGCATGAATTTTCACTTCTGTATCACATGTATACTTATTTCACATAAGTAATTATTTTCTGGAAAAAATAACATGGGTAGGAACGTGGCTATATTAATTGTGTAATAGTAGGTTAATTTTTAATTTATATAATAGAATGATGATCTTAAAACATATTTAAATGTCAAAATATGTCGCTTATCAGATTAAATACACCTATGTTGATTTTATGTTATTATAAGAAGAAAACGCTTTAACTGATATTTAATGTTGGGATAAAAATAATTTGATATTTAAAAGTTTAATAAACAGTTAAAGTTTGTTTTGTTTAGTTTACGCCTTATATAAAGTACAGTGGCTCGATTTAATAATTTCATTTCAAATTAATTTTTTTATACTATATATAGGTATTAATTTAAAATATTTATAATTTTTATTTATCATTAGCAGGGTATTTATTTCAGAATAAGTTACATTACATAAACTTTTAATAAAATGAAAAAATTATTCTACTTTTTTGGGCTCACCTTACCAGTGGCTCTAGTTTACAACAACAAAAATTAATTTGAAATTGCCCTTTTCCGTGCCTGTTTTCCAAATGCAAACTGTGTATTCTCACACTTAACTAGTACGGAAAGTGGACTTTTCCGTAAAAGTGAGGGAATATCCATTTTGTGCTCGGAAAATAGGCACTAGAGAAAAGAATAATTTTCAAGCATTTCTAAAAAAAATATTGTGTACCTACAACATAGATTATTTTCGGTACAAGTTGCACATTGTACTATTATTATGACCTGCCAGACACTCACTAGTCAAAATAAGCACTGAAATTTAAAATCACCCGAATTCAACTGTTCTATTCATATTTAAGTATTTACATTATATTTCTAGGGTAAACGTCCCAATTACTGCAGGTGTTCGTATTACTGCAATTTCGATTAAAGTAAATAAATCTTACAGCTTAAACTGCCCTGTTCCTTAAGGAAAAAATTACAAGTATATTTAGCTATAAAATACACCTTGTTAAACAACAAAAAGATTATTTTTTTACTGTTAAAGGTTTATTTAAACGATATAAAGCCGCGAAAAAACAGTATTTGGTATATTCCAATGTTAAATTTCATGTACAGTCTGTGGACATTACATCTGTCCGAACAAATTTAAAAATTTTGGAAATATGGCATCGAGCGGGGATCCCACTTTTATAGGGTACATCGCTGTCTTACGTATTTTGCATTGTTTATGGTTGAATGCCGTGTTGGGCCCGTGTTTCAACCATAAACAATACGAAACACATAAGATATCGATGCGTCCTGCGAAAGTGGTACTTTCGCTTGTTGCCATATTTTCGAAATTTTTAAATTTGTTCGGAGAGATGTAATGTCCACAGACTGTACCTATTACTGCGATGCTAGCCGTACAACACACGGACCTAACCCCAAAACTAATTAGCATCTAGGAAGACAAATGATATTAAATTCACATAATTTGAAATACTACTTGCTTTTATATCAAATGTATTTTGTCATGTATATACCAGTCGTAGTCCATTAAAGTGAAATTTCTTTTACAGTTCAAGATAAATGTATCTGCAGTAATCCGTACAAGACGTACCGCAGTAATTATGCCTTCTGCTATTCGCATCTGCTCGATCCGCAGTAATACGTACTTATACTTATACTTTTCTTATACTTTTTCCAATTATTAAAATGTTAATGAAATTTTATGCTTACAATTATTTTGATCGTCGAAATTAATTAAAGAGCATCTTAGATAAAACAAAAGTATTGAATTTTTATGCTTCACAATCAAAGAAATAGTCGATCAAATAGCAGCATCACCGTAATGCCGCAGTAATTTTGACGTTTACCCTATAAGCAAGACTTTCATGAATTAAATCATTTCTCTGCAAATTGTCATTCCAATAAGGCATGTCAAAAGCATGGAGTGCTTGATGAAGCGTCTTTTGAACTGCCACGATCACTGCGAGACTGGGCCTAAGTTTCCCGCCAAAAGCGTTTTTCCAAAATTCTCTCAATAGGCGAGCGAGCTTCATAAAGACAGGCGTCACTGAATATAAAGCATTGTTTTCGGTGCTAGGTGACTAAAGAGAAAACACGCGCGGGGATTTCCGGCGCTGCTCTTCGATGGCAGGACGAAACGTGCGAACGCCTCCCGACGTATATACAGAACGGGATTTCTCCCAGTTGCACTGTACTCACAATAGGGGAAGAGAGCATCGGGCAGAGACTGCAGGCGAGGTGCGCGGCGCGGCCCACTCCATGCACACGGAAGGAAAAGCTTCGCGCCTGGAAAGATAAAATCTTTACGAGGGCGCACATAAACCACGGCTTCCTTCATTCTACCGCAGTGTACAATCTTTTGCTGTCGCTGTCCTTCTCCCCCTGCTGCTCAGCGCCTTTCTTTCTCTTTATGCATTCCCTGTGTCTATCTCTCTCTCTCTCTCTCTCTCTCTCTCTCTTTCTCTCTCTGTGTCTCTCGTTCTCTCTCACCTCTTTTGCAGCTGCGCGAGTTCGCCTTCGGCAGCACTGTTGTGCACTTTTCTTCCCGTGTCTTTTTCCTATGCCCGTTAGCTCTCATTGTGACCAATGCTCAGCGCCCCATCGGTCTGAGTAAACACGTGCGTATCTACTTGTCTTAGCTGTCTTCCGTTATATATTTAATCAAAAGCTCTTAGGCAGCCTCTTGGTGTCGTATCGACAAAAAGAGCTTTAAGTGTTTACGTTTATTGAATTAAACTATTCAATGTTTAAAGTTATTCGTACTAGGAAGGGAGAGCTATTAAATGATCGCTGACTAGGATATTTTTGATTTCATGTGATATAGAGAGCTGATTATTTTCATAAATATAAAATTCAGGAACCGTTAGAATATTAAAGCAATTTAGATTATATAATTTAAGTTCATAGTTTACCAAATACTAGTAATTAATAGAAATTAATTAGTTAAAGCTCTGAAATACTTTATAAATTTAAAAATATGACAAGGACCATAAAACTATATTCACTGACTAAGGTGAAAATAAATGAAGACGTTCCTCCATGTTATACAAATAATTTGTAAATCCCTACTTGCAATTGCAATAAAAATAGCAAGACGATGGTAATGAAAAAGGCTAATTTTTCTTTCTTTCTGGAACACCATATTTACCTAATGATGCCAATGATCTGTGACAACCTAAGAAATAACGATAAAGAGAATAAATGAAATTAAAAGTTAAATCAATGGGAGATAAGCTTTTATTATGACTTTCCTTTTATTCAGAAATTGTTTTACTGTAAATAATTTTTATATTTACATCACGATTATTTTAAAAACAACTATTTTAATAAAAGTCCTAAAGCAGGTAGAATATCTTGCGAATTTGAACTGTTGATTGCAATATTAATATACATATTACATATAAAGCAAATTTATTAGTCATAAATTTAATATATTGTGACGCAGATTATGAATTGAGAAAATAAAAAAATAATATTTAATAAAGTTCCGACGGACTGCACGTTTGGAGAAGTAAATAGTTCAGAAATTTGAAATGAACGATCGTTATTGGCAGTATTATTGAGTGTAATTTTATAATTACTTATTGAAAATATGCTTCGTATAAACAGTAAATGTCAACTTCAATAAATTTAAACCAATGTTATCAATTTTACACGGGTAGACGAACGAGGATGAACGGAGCATGACAAGAAAAAATATCCACTAATCCAATAAAAATGTTCACAACAAAATTAGTAGAATAAAAGCGTTTCCCTACATATTTGACTTCATTCATTTTAAATTATATAATATTGTCTTCCACCTATATCTTCCTTTGGTATATGAATGAATTAATAAAATTCAAAAATTCAATGTAATTTCGTATAAATTATAAACTAATTAAAAACCTTTTACTTTAAATTCAATTTTTAAGTAAATATGGTATTAACCTTTGTACTTCCGAAAAATCGATAATCGGCTCTGAAGGAAAAAGATTTTTTTTCGTAAGAAACATGTATATGTGTCCAATATATACTAAAATTTGAAAAAAACATGTAAAGAAAAAAACGAACCAAGAAAGGAGCTACTTAAATACTCTCTACGTCTACATCGTTAGCTCTTACACACTTAAGGGATGCAATTAGTTAATATTTAATAGATTCTATTGAATATATTTTTAAACTAG
>UELU01142346.1:4879-19178 GCA_900490025.1 Megastigmus dorsalis
ACATATTTAGAGAAGAGGCACCGTAGATAGCCTGGGAGATGCATGCGCATGATTTTGTACATAAGTACCGCCATGAAATACTGCCTCCTTGTATCAGTGCGCAGCCAGCCCAGGGCTCTTCGATGAGAAGTGACGTGATCGTCCCTCCTAAGACCCACGTAACGAACACATGAGTTCTGTAACACTTGCAGTCGGGTTCGTATTTCCTGAGAAGCATCCAGCAATACTACCGAACAGTAGTCTAGGTGAGGGAACAGCAGTGCTTCAGCAATCATCCTACGTAACACCTCGGTGGTATACTTCCGGAAAAAACGAAGACTATAAAATATACGATTAAACTTTTTCGTTAGAGCATCTACATGTGGTCTCCATGAGAGCTTAGAATCTAGTAATACACCGAGGCTGCTGACAGGGCCGGAGAGAGAAATAACGATACCATCCCTCAAGTCAATGCGGGAGTGCTCCTCAGAGTGAAAATCTGTAACGAATTTGTTGCATCCAAATAAAATTGCCTTAGTTTTGCCCGCATTGAGTTTGAGAGAGACAACTTCCGCCCACTCCGACACCGCTATGGCTGCAAGCTGGAGCCTCGTTATGCCCTCCTCCAGATTACTACAGGGAACTTGAATATATATTTGCAGATCATCTGTGTAAAGTAAGTGCCCCAGTATGTAAAACGTCACGTACGTCATTAATATAGAGACAGAAAAAAAGGGGACCCAGGACTGAATCCTGTGGGACTTCTACATTTGTTTCTAGCCACGAGGACTCGCCACTTCAAGTTTATCCACATGAGAGCAGTCCTGGAGAACCTCATAGACCAAAGTTTGGCGAGCAGACGAGATGGCAGTATGGTGTCAAAAGCCTTACTGAAGTCGAAGAGAAGTAGCCAAGTTATCAGTTTTTTGTCGATTCCTTTTCGTATGTCCTCTGTCAGCTTTAGTAGTGCAGTCTGCGTAGAGAGAGAGATAGATAGATAGGTAGATATAATGTTTATTTGTAACTTTTTACAAAAATTTAAATACAGTTTCAATATATATAATTCTTTCAGAGGCAGAGAGAGAGAGAGATTGATTGATTGATAAACATTTATTGGAACCGGGAGGTATAACCCCATTTGGCCCAGTTGTTGTAAAATACAGGTATAGAAATAACATATAATATAAAAACAATAACAAAAATAAAAATTTACAAAATTTAAAAATTTAAAAATAAAAATATGCTCTGAATGAATTTAAAAGAATTGTGCCTCTTGAAGAATAAACTACGTCCAAGATCTTCGCACTTCTGTGCCATCGTGATGGAGCGGCCCCGTGCACTCGCTGAAGCCTATGGTGGCAACGGCCATTGGAGGCCCTCGTTCGTGACCCTCTGCCCCCAGTCGTCTCGGTCACGTTGCAGCAGCTCGTCGCGTAGGTCGGCCTTGTACCTTGCGACGTCGATGATGTTGAAGGGCGGTGGCGTGCAAGTGTTCATCATGTTGGAGGCCATAATAGTGAAAGAACGTCGCCAAGCTTCCATCCTTGGAGCTGAGAAAGTGAGGACTCTGGGGGGCAGACGGGTTGAGGAGCGAGCGAACACATCAACGTTCATACGCTGGAACTTAGAGGCCAGATAGGCTGGATTGCGGTGAGCCATGATGTTAAACGCCAGTGATCCTATGAAGAGCTCACGGCGCCTGGCAGCAGAGAGCCAGCCTAGGTTAATGCGCTGCGGTGTAACATGACCACGCCAAGGAATACTACCAAAAACGAAACGCACGCACGCGTTAAGAGCTCGCTCAATCTTGGTGCTGCGAGTTTTGTCTACGTCATTGTAGACAGCACAGGCAAAATCGAAGTGAGGGAAAACCAGGCTCTCAACCAGGCTCTTTTTGAGTGAGAAGGAGAGCGAATGGCGGTAGTGCCGCAAGGAGCGCTCGGTGCCAAGGACACGGCCTACGAGTTGATTTACGTGTGGCGCCCAGTTGAGAGTGAGGGTAATGAGGACACCAAGATTTTTAATTTGGGAAGCGTATGGGATGTGAACCCCGAGAATATGGACTTTAGGTATGCCTTCGAGGTCTATGCGAGAGATGAAAGCCTTGCTCCTCAAAAGCATAACCTTGGTCTTCCCGAGGTTCAGAAGAAGGCCATTCTCGGCAGCCCAAGCAGCCACAGCATTTGCGTCATTAGTGATCTTCTCGATACCCTCGCGTAGTTCGGCTGGTGGAAAAGAGTAGTAAATCTGGGTATCGTCAGCAAAGATCATGTGCTCTGACACGCTCAGTACTGAGGGAAGGTCGTTGATAAACACTATGATAAGTAAAGGGCCGAGAACGCTCCCCTGCGGAACGCCCGCCATGACCCTCATCCACTCAGGTGTTGAGCCACCCGAGTCTACTACCGCCTGAAGCTTGTCATGCAAATATGCATAAAACCACGCGAGGGTCGCGTCCGAGCACATCATGCACCTTAGCTTTTGGAGGAGTAGACCGTGGGGGACCATGTCGAACGCTTTGGAGAAGTCAAACAGAACAAGCGCAGTTATCATGCGCTAATCTATTGCTCTCCTAACGTCGTCGAGGACCCACAGGAGCGCTGTTTGAATGCTGTGACCCCTGCAGAAACCCGACTGCTGAGGGTTAAGGAGACCAGACGATTCGAGGTGGCGAGAGAGTTGCAAGTGGGCCACTCGCTCAAGCGCTTTAGATACCTCGCAAAGCATCGCTATGGGGCGAGTGTCCGACATCGAGGACATAGCAGCCTTCTTTGCGAGAGGTGCGAGAAAGGCTCGCCTCCATAGTGCGGGAAAAGAAGAGGACTCGAGTGAGTGATTGAAAATGGCTGTAATAGGTGCAATTAGAGTGGGAGCCACAAGCTTCAGCATTTGAGAAGAAATTCCGTCTGGTCCTATCCTAGAGAGAGAGAGTGAGAGAGAGTGAGAGAGAGAGATATTTGTTTATTTGCATATAAATACAAAAAAAAGATTGTTACAATGTACATATCATTGTATAGTATATATATAAAAGACAGTCTTCATGTTTCGCTAATATAAATATTGCACTTAGTTACTATCTATTATATCACAGCATAAGTTAACAATTTTAATACGAAAATCAGTCTTACACGAAAATCAATCAATAAAAAAAAATCACTCTTAAAAATGTTTAACAGGTAATGTCACAGAGCGTCTTATCTTAAAATACAAACAAACAAGGTAAATCCAGCGGTCTATATCTATCAGTCAATTGTATTCTAAAATTTAAAAATTCACTCATTGCACACATTCACCCATTCACGCTAATAAATACACTCACACAATTTAAAAACGATGTATAAGGAACAAAACAAAATAAATTAACATAAAGAAAACTTATCTGCTTGTCCCCTGTGCGAGTGTAAGTCTATAGAGCAATATGACCATAGGCCCCGTCTCTGGGTGACTAGGAATCGAGTCGGAGGAGGTGTTTAAGGATCGCCGTCTTAAATCCGCGCAAAGATGGAAGGTTGCGCAGATTTAGTGGTAGAGAGTTACAATAGCGCGCACATTGGACCTGGAAAGATCTCATACCAGCTTCTGTGCGCATTCTTGGCACCGAGAGTTCTTGTGCATCACCCCTGCTAGTGCACCTGGACTGGTGTTTACTGAAAAATGCCGCTAAATAACTTGGTTCATTGAGTCGAAGGATTTTATACATAAGGATGGCGGCAAAATACATCCTCCGACTGTCAACGCGCAGCCAGCCCAGTTGCCTTCTATAGGGGGTGATGTGCTCATCCCTCCTAACACCGTATATGAATCGCACACATGTATTATTAAGTCTCTGGAGTCGTGTTCTCAAGATGGGGTAAGACTAAAGCTTCAACCAACCTTCTGCGTAAAGTCTCGGTGGTACATGCCCTTATAAACCGCAGGCTATAAAGGTTCCTGCGGTTTCCAAGTTAACTCACTATCTAATGTAACACCGAGACTTACGACCGCGCCCGAGAAAGGCACGAGCGCCCCACCCCCGATATCAACGTCTGGCAATCCCACTGTAACCAAATCATTAACATATTTACGAGAACCAAACAAAATTGCTTTAGTCTTGCCAGTGTTGAGATGGAGGGACAAGCGCTCGGCTCACCCGAACACCAATCGTGCCGCATCAGACAGGCAAGCTACTCCCTCCAGAAGTTTATCTGCAGGTGTTTGAATGTAAATTTGGAGGTCATCAGCATATAGTATGTGTTTGACTGTCCCACGATCAAAGAGGTCTTTAAGGTCATTGATATAGAGACTGAAGAGCAAAGGTCCGAAGACCGACCCGTGTGGTACACCAATATTGGTGCCAACCCAGGAGGAATATAATGCGCCTCGTCCAGAATGACACGTTCACAATTTTACAAAATATCTTTAATCTTAATAAATAACTATCAACAAAGTTGGTGGCCCATCTACAGTTAATTTATCGGTGGACTAATGTCAGTCGGATGTACGTACTCCTTACTATTTTTACCTAGTAGTACAAAATTTTTTAATTAGATAAGTCGAATGATCTACATGATACCGTCGGTTCTGAGTAAAAAAATTATTACTTAGTAGCCAATTGGAAAAGGCGACATGTCAGTCTCTTTCTGAATGAGAGAGTACATTGGCCCATTTTCTTTCCAACTTTAAAACGAAGTTTTTTTTTATTTATCTGCAAATTCTTTGAAAATTTTTTGTTCCATTTTCTTAATATTCCCTATCCAATTACAATAATTTCAAAGAGTTTCCATGGAAATCGCAAAAATATACTTTTTTAAAGTCGAAAGAAAATGGACTTTTGTGAGTTGTCTTTTATCCAACCAGACTCTAAGTTATGGCCTTTTTCAACCGAAATCAAAACTGTTGTATTTTCCAATAGAAGTATTAGTTCAAACGAAGCGATGTGTTATATTTAAACGGCACTGATGTATTTTCATGGTCATTGAAAATAACACTTAGGTATTATTATTCTCTAGACTAACAAAAAAAAATGTTCAGGAAGAGGAACACAATATTTAAATATATTTTCCTATACTTTTATGAGGTACATTATGAGGTGATGGTTTAAATTTAAATTGAGGATTAGTGTCATGGAGAAGGTAGAGAAACGCGCATTGGTCCTTCTACTTCGCCACACTGATGCAGTTTCAATTTCCCTGTTAGCGTTTCTATTTTCCGCGTATTATAACTAATCAATTCACGAGTATAGTACAGTTGTACTAAACTCATATCTTATTGTGAAAGCAGAATGCCATAAAGGTTAGAAGTCGATAGAGGAGTATATTGTAAACACAAGTTTATTCAGAAAGGCGAGCAAATATTCGGTCGTGTTTGTATATAGTTGCGGACTCATCCGAGGATTTTCCTCTCTCCTTATTCTTGTGCAAGTGGCTGTTCTTTCTAGTACGAATCACCAGCTTGTGCAAATTTGAGTGTATGTGTTGTTACTCTCGTTCTCTCGCTTGCGGTGCGAATGTAATGTTTTATTTCCTTAACATTCTTCAATTTAACTATTTGTATTTCTATCAATAATTCAAACCAACATATATTTTATTCATTTTGTTTTCGGAATCATATATTCATAAATTTTAAACCGATGCAATTGTTAATTTCTTACTTTTCAACTTTCTATTTATTCAATATATTTTATTTTGTCATTTTGATTATTTATTTTATTTCGGTAACATTCATGGGTGTTACAATATGTATCATAATGGATTCTTTTTCAGTGTACACAGATTTACTCTAATGTACAAAATCAATATAATTTCGCGAATATCTTTAAACCTATGCCCCATTCAAAAAAACGTCGAGACAAAAGATATTGCTGAGAGTTTCATTAAAATCTAGGACCTACAACCACCTGATCATCTATTCGTAAGCTAAAAAGAATATTTAGCAATTCTTCAATTGATTTCACAAAGTTCTTTAGTCTAATTTGGCCCTAACAGAATGTAAGTTTTATATAAATAAATAAAGAATTGATTGTATTTTGTTGAAAATTCAAATTTAACATTGTTATAGTAAAAGACTACTATGTCATATTTTATATTTTGTAACTGATAATCGGAAAGAGATTTAGTAACTCAAAATATTATATGAGACAATGGATATAATGGATACGCTTGCATTTAATTAATTAAACGTATTCAAAAAATTAACAATTTATGATTGACAAAGAGCATTTTATTCAAATAAACTAAAACGAGTAGGAGAAAATACACTTATACTTATGAAGAATTTACCTTTTCACATGTAAGGTTTAGGTTAAAGGTTTAATACGAATTGGTAAGTTTATTATTTTAAAAATATTCCAATATTGCATTGCAATATTTAAATCTATCAAAGATTTTCTACAAAAACAGCCATTTACAATTATTCTTTTTAATTTTGTAATTGTTATCCTCTCAATAACATATATACTCTGTCACAATAGAAATGTGCTATTAAATATTTCAAAACTAAAAAAAAATTAACAGGTGGCTTTTTTATTCAAGGTTCTGGAATGAGCATTCTTAGTCATTTGGCATTACGCATAGTTACTCAACTGGGATTGCGAAACTGTTTAACAATTTACAATTATATCAATTACAATGCTTTTGAGTACCAGAAAAGAACAGGTATAGAATTTATTTAATTGTTAATTTATAAATTGTTAAGTTATAAGTTACAGTCTTTATAGTTTCAAGTATATCGACAGTTGCAGCAAAAATGCTGTATTTTGCCCACGTGCCAACAGAGGTCTATTTCATTTGCACGCTGAAAAAGGTTTAGTTTCGACCCCGCACCAAAAGAGGTTCTATTTCATTTACGCGCTAAAAAAAGTTATTTTTCGCTCTTTTATCATTATCTCACATATGTAGATTTTACATATTGGGATTAGAATAGTTATATTATATTCATTAGCTCGCAGTGATCGATTTTTAATTCAAATCGATAAAAGTAACAAATTTTATAGTATTGGAAAATATTTGTAATACCCACCGACATAATCATTATCAAGGGGTGCGGCAACGCCCCCGAAGGCAAGTATGAGAACCACAGGGCGGAGACGAGCTCTCCTATAAAACTTTGAATTTGCTATTGAACCTCAAAAAATTTTTGACAATTACTATAAATTTATGCTTTACATTGGCTTTAGGAAGTTTTGCTCAGCTTAATTAATAGATTTTGAAGTTCGACTTTAATTGAAAAAAGTTTCATCCCCAAAGATTATTTTGTTATTAAGTTATAGCCAATGCAAATTTTTGGGCGACTATTTCCTTTCGTTAAATTTTCGGCTGACGCTATATATATAGATATCTAAATGCGTACAAAAAGAGGATACGACGCTGAAAGTAGTTACGACGATATATATACTGTGTGTTACGACGCAATGTACAAATACGTATAAATTTCTTCCCGATACAAGTATATGTATGTAATCAAGATATTACAAGTAAAAACTAATAATACTATATAGGTAACATAGAGAATATTATATTGTGACGTACCCACTTTACACACGTGTGAATACACACGTAAAGTGGGAGACAAAATATGCGTTCTTTTCGCCCACCCAAAGGTTTGTCTTTCATTCCGACAATAGTAACACGCATTGGTCGCTATGTCTAAATATCAGACAAGTGTGTGTGAAACCCCGCGCAGATCCAAATAGTTTAATTAGTGCACTTCGTGGCTTTTCGAGACTCGATGTGGAAATTGGACGTACTCTGTCTAGGTGTTTAAGTTCGCCGATGATAGAAACTAAGTAGTGCGCTCCGTAGCTATTCATGTCTAGGTCTTACGTCGTACTCGATGTCTAGGTCTTTAAGATCGTCGATGATGGATTCGAATTAGTGCGCTTTGTAGCCTTCCATGTTTAGGTGTGGTATTAGGTCGTACTCGATGTCTATGTGTTTACGGTCGTCGATGATGGAGTCTAAATAGTGCGCTTCGTGGCATTTTATGTCTAGGTGTGGCTGTCGGTTATACTCGAGGACTAGGTGTATAGGATCACCGATGATAGAGTCTAATAAGTGCGCTTTGTAGCCTTGCATGTTTAGATATGGTATTAGGACGAACTCGATGTCTAGGTGTTTAAGGTCGACGAGAATCGAGTCTAAGGAGTGCGCTCCGTAGCTTTTCATGTCTAGGCCTGGGATTAAGTCGTACTCGATGTCTAGATGTATAGTGTCGCCGATGATGAAGTCTAACTATTACGCTCCGTAGACTTCCATGTCCAGGTGTAGAATTTGACCGTTTTCGATGTCTAGGTGTATAGTGTCACTGGTGGTGAAATCTAACTAGTACGCTCCGTAGCATTTCGTGTCTAGGCGTGGAAATCGGTCGTACTCGAGGTCTAGGTATATAGGGTCACCAATGATGGAGTCTAACTATTACGCTCCGTAGACTTCCGTGTCTAGGTGTAGAATTTGACCGTTTTCGATGCCTAGGTGTATAGAGTTACCGATGATCTAACTGGTGATTTACTGGTGGTGAAATCTAATTAGTACGCTCCGTGGCATTTCGTGTCTAGGTGTTGAAATCGGACGTACTAGATATCTAGGTATATAGGGTCACCGATGACGGAGTCTAAGTAGTGCGCTCCATAGCTTTTTAAATCTAGGGGTTGGATTCGGTAGTACTCGATGTGTAGGTGTACATGAAGCTCCATTAATAGTTTAATCCGTTTCCGCCAAAAACGCCACTCGCGGTACCCCAGTCTTTAAGAGCTTGTAACTGACGTTCAAAACGTCAAAAAAAAATGATAGGGTCATATTCTGAAAGTTAAAGATATGCTCTTTCCGATGGTGTCCATCAAAATTTCCAAAAAAATTTTTTACTATTGCAAAATGCAGTTTAAAAAACAAAAAACATGAATTTTTCACCCATTTTTTTTTAAATCGAGTTTTGAAAAGGTTTTCCGAGTGACTCGGAACCTCATTAACCGGTGGAATAAATGTTTGAATATGAGGAACTCACGGTTCCCGGATCGATTTTTCATCTGGGGGTTTTCAAAATGGCGCCTTGATTGCAAAATTTTTCTCAATATGTTTATGAATTTTTTACTCAATAACTCTCATTTTATTGAAAAATTGTCAAGAGAGAAAAAGTTCTTAGAATTACTCAAAGAATGCACCCGCATTTTTTCAAAAATTTTCAAGAAAATGTATTCTACGGTTGATTCTAAGAACATTTTAATCTTGTCAATTTCTGTGTAAATGTAATAGTTTTTGAATAAAAAATTTCTTAAAATCAAACTTACTCCAACTTTTTGTTTCTTATTCCCGAGATAACTACATTCATGCTTGGTGACTACGTTTACATTCACAATAGGATTTTTTACGTTTACGCAATATAAACGTGCTACAGGTTGTCTTGGAGTATTCTTTATATTTAACAAAGCAATTATTTATGGAATAGGTCTCATCTATGAAGCGTTCTTCCACAGAGTGATTCTGGATTATCTCTGGTAGTTTGCAAATTTTCTAATTTTTCGCACACTTTGTGTGAGAGAATTCATAGCAGCATTTTCTTTTCTTTTCGTCGAGGAAGTGTTATCCTGTTATTGGATTCGCTGAAGAAGTGTGGGCTTTTGAAAGTATAGTTCCTTGGGTTTATCTTATATCGATGAAAGATTATTCACTTGTATATTCAAAAATCTGATCTCTCAAGCAATGTAAAAAAATGCCAAAGAGAAAAGCATCACAAATTTCAAAAAACAAAGAATCAGAATCAGCTCGCGAATATGACGATTCAGATTTAAATTCAGAAGAGGATGATGAGTTCGTTGTAATACCTGATCCAGACAACTCAGGCTCTGAGGGAGATTCTGAGTCAGATGATGAGAATTTGGAGGAAGAAATTTCAAAACCAACCGTCTCATACAGATCTACTTTTCATAACTATTTAGAAACTCAAAAAAAAACTAGAACCAGATCATGAATTTTGATGGCGTGACGGAGAAAAAGTGTGCTCTGGAAACGTAGACGATCAACTACTGTTCATCTGTGCAATTATTTGAACTTTTTTTCTCTAAAGAAATAAAAAATTATATCATTGAAGCTAGCGAAGCCAATGGCTTGGATTTATCCATACAAGAACTTAATACTTTTGTAGGAATATTATTGCTATCTTAGTACAACATACGAAATGAACAAAGGGAGTATTGGGAAACTGACCCTCTTGTGAAATGCTCCATAGTTACTTCAGCGATGACTCGCGATAGGTTTGGTGAAATAAAAACAAAAATAAAATATTCAAAACTTGACGATAAAAATGATAATGACAAAGTTTGGAAAGTTCGGAAAATTTTGAATTTATTCAAAAAAAATATTCAACAATTTGTTTTTTTTACGACGGCTCTTTCCGTAGATGAAATGATGGTCAGATTTTTCGGACGCACTTGTCTAAAACAATATTTACCTTGGAAGCCTGACAGATATGGACTAAAGCTCTGGGGCTTATGTGGAGCAAATGGATATATATTCAATCTGGACATTTACTGTGGTAAAAATGATACTAGTATTGGAATAAATTTAGCATCATGTCCACTTGGCTCCAGAGTAGTCTTACAAATGATCAGTCATCTTTTACTTGGGCTTTCAAAAAGAAAGCTATCAGACTATCACCTCTATTTCGATAATTATTTTACTAGTCCTGATTTAATCATCCACTTGAATTAATATGAATTACGATCGACAGGAACTGTTCGTAAAGATAGAGTCAAAGAAAAGCATATCGTTGAAAAAAATCTCCGCGTGGAACATTCAAAGTGAATCATGACACAAACAGTGGCATGAATTTTATAAGTGTGATTGACTCCAAAGAAGTATCTGTTTTATCTACAGCAGTCGGTGTTACACCTTTAAAACCGATGCAAAGGTATTCACGAACTGCTAAAGATAGAACAGAAATAGGATTTCCTTTTGCCTTTTCATTGTACAAAAAATTTATGGGAAGCGTAGACTTGCACGATTTTCGATGTAAAAAAGCTTCCCCAAGCATAAGCTCAAAAAAATGGACATTCAAAATTTTTTTACGTATCATTAAAGCTTCAGTCACAAATGTTTTAACACTTTGAAACATTTGCAATAACGATAAAACTACACATGTAACAACAAAAATATTATGTAAAGAAATCAGTAGAGTGTATTTGTCGAATTCTAAATTGGGCGATTTCCAATCTCACAAGTATGAAACTAGAACTAGAGCATTATGTAATTACGAGGGGTGTCGTCAAAGAACTACCAGATTTTGCACTGATTGGGACAAGTACTATTGCTTGCACTGTTTTTCCCGTTTGCATCGTCTGGATTAATTTTTTTTCGCTCAAAAGATCGTAAAAAATATAAAAAAAACAAAAATCACTAAAATGTAAAAAAAAAGAAAGAGACTATCTGTATTCGTTGACCTCCACGATGGTGATAGTTCGGCAACGTCAACTTTGTTTACGGCGGACAGACGAAGGATACACTTTGATACCACTTGGATACGAATGGGACGAGCATTTTTACTACAAATGCACATTAGGAGACAATTTATAAGAGCAAAATATTCTTAGAATCAACCGTAGAATGCATGGAAATTTTTTTGGATTTTTTTGAGCAACTTTTGAATTTTGCATAAATTTACCTTTTGCAAAAATACAAAAATTTTCTTGAAACTTTTTGAAAAAATTCGGGTGCATTCTTTGAGTAATTCTAAGAACTTTTTCTCTCTTGACAATTTTTCCATAACCCCAGAGTTATTGCGTAAAAAATTCATAAACATATTGACAAAAATTTGAAAACCCCCAGATGAAAAATCGATCCGGGAACCGTGAGTTCCTCATATTCAAACATTTATTCCACCGGTTAATGAGGTTCCGAGTCACTCGGAAAACCTTTTCAAAACTCGATTTCAAAAAAAAATGGGTGAAAAATTCATGTATTTTGTTTTTTAAACTGCATTTTGCAATAGTAAAAAATTTTTTTGGAAATTTTAATGGGCACCATCGGAAAGAGCAGATCTTTAACTTTCAGAATATGACCCTATCATTTTTTTTTTTGACGTTTTGAATGTCAGTTACAAGCTCTTAAAGACCGGGGTACCGCGAGTGGCGTTTTTGGCGGAAACGGGTTAAACTATTAATGGAGCTTCATGTACACCTACATCGAGTACTACCGAATCCAACCCCTAGATTTAAAAAGCTATGGAGCGCACTACTTAGACTCCATCATCGGCGACCTAATACACCTAGACATCGAAAACGATAGAATTCTAAACCTAGACCGGGGTACCGCGAGTCGTGTTCTCGGCGGAAATGGGTTAAATCGTGAAAATTAAGAATTAACTTTTGCGGCTGCGTATGCTTTTTCCTGAAAATTTACCAAATTAATGTAATTTGTATGTAAAAAAAGTTAATTTTAAAATGAGACGATTTTTATGCGGATTTTAGATGAATGTCATTTTTAAATTATATTTTAATGTTAATGAAACCTTATCTGAACTGAATTATTGAACTTTAATATTTCAATTTTTAATTAATAATTTCTTGAACGTATGTAGATAATACCACTAATATGGACGAAAACGAAATAGAAAATAATATAATCTCAAGAAATTTCGCAAAATTCAATAGTAATGGCAAAATACTCCACATATACTCTAATAAAAGGAACAAAACCGACACTGTTTCAATGGAAGTAACAAGTTTATACGTGAAAACAATAACAAAATTTTTGTAGGACACCAATACTGCAAGACTTATGATCTCATAAGCTGTGGAAGATATGGACATAGTGTTCTGATCACAACGTGATTGAGTGTAAAAATGCAAAAATTGAATGTGTAGAATGCATTTTTAATAATACTAAATATAGAACAAGTTTCTCAACGAACCACCTACCAACCGCCAGACACAAATGTAGTATAAAAAATAATGAAATAAATAATTAAATATATTAACTCTATTGATTACCCGGTAGCACCTATTCAAGCATAACTATACGAATGAAGGGACGTGCATTGATAATCTTCATCAAAACAGACTTCCTAATCACAAAATCTTCAGCCCTTATGGTGCCAGAACTGATCATTATCCAATATTCTTAGAAATAAAAAATGGTAGATATAACCAAATAAAACCAACACAAAACTTGTCTTGCATTATTAGAACTACAACAAATTATTCAACATTGCGAGACAAATAAATTGGTCAAAATTTAAAAATACAAAAGATCCAAATGGAACTATAAATGAAATAATAAAAGATGTACAAAATTGTATTGAAAACTCAAAATACAACAAACAAAAGTGCGAAATTCCAAGAAAATGTCTAGGAATGACTGGATGACAAGAGCAATATTGAACTCTTGTTTCATAAAAGAAAAATTATACAATGAGCTAAATCTAAATCCAGATAATGAAGAACTTAGAATAAATTACAAAAAATTCGTTAAAACCATAGATAAGGTCATTAATGCTGTAAAAATTGAGCATGACAAAAAAAACAATAGAGAGTAATAGTAACATTGCGTGGGGTAAAGCGTACCAAAATAAATTGTAATTATTGCAAACAATACAAAAAAGAATCCTAAACATTATAAATAAAAATTAGCATTTTTAATAGATTACCTAATGAATGCAAAATTTTAGATATAAGGAAAAAAACAAATTAAATAGATACAGCATTGGTTAAGAAATGATGAGTGAAGTAAAATGAAAAATGATAATAGAATACCAGCAATTAAAAATATGGCTAATAAAAAATTGTAATCAAGAGGAAATTAATAAAATAATGTATGAATCATATGAAGGAAATGTACGGACTGCAAGTGTAATACAAGATATTAGAACTTACATTTGCGCTATGGGTAACTGTAAATTATATAGTGATCGCAATTATCGCCGTATCACTAACTACAATTATAATAAAATGAAGAAAACATATCCAAATATTTGCAATAGTCTGGATAAGATGTCAAAGGAAATACTAAAAATTGGGTTACACGAAACAAGAAATGAAAAGAAAAATATCAAATACGTTGTGACGAATCGTCACAAGCGGATATATTGAATACACCGCGCGCAGTAGTCCGCCGATCCGGCCGCTAGGTGGCGAGGGCCAAGACGCGATCAGAAAAGTAGTCCTTAGGATATATATATGACCGCGAGAATCCGATTAGGATTGGACTAGCCCAACCCAACCCAACTCACTCGATCTCCCACGTGAGATAGGTGGTTTCGCCTTTCTCACCTTTTGTAAAAAGGCTTGGTGGTTTCGCCATTCTTTACCGAGACTGCAAGGAGTTGACCTACATTCTCCTCCCCCCCCCCCCCCCCC
>UELU01142347.1:0-14291 GCA_900490025.1 Megastigmus dorsalis
TGTGTATATTTGTGTTCTTTTCGTCTGATTCTTTCATATTATGATTATCTTTTGTGATTTTCTAATTCGTGTCTTTTCCTCCTCTAGGTCCTGGTCCATTTGGGATGCTGTGCTCTTATTTTGTTAGTCATCGCTCGAAGTCGTCATGTTTCCAGACTTGTGCTGCTATGGATGCGCGTGGATTCTGCGTTTGGCGCGAAATTATGAATTTCGTCTGTGCATCGTCCTGTTACGTGACTGGTAAATGACATGAGAAATGGCGCGATCATTCAAATATGGTAATGTACTAAAAATGTAAAATGTTTATTATTGACCTAAATGGCTTGTTATTAATACTCCTAATTAATCTAATTAACTTTTGATAATTCTAATAAAATTAATAAAATATTGTTTTAGGTTTTTTCAACAATTATTCATGAAAAAAAAATGTAAGATGTTGTTATTCTATATCGTAATACTTAATTGTTAAATAAAATTAATTGACTATATTAACTTAATATTTGTATGTTTTAGGTGAGGTGAACTGGTCACAAACCATACACACAGAAAAACATAAAACTAAACAAAAATATTAACAATTTTTCAAAAATTTAAAACAAAACATAAAAATATAAACATTATAAAACAAAAATAACGCATTTTAATAGTTATTAGATTGATTCTCTGGATTTGACTAGATTTAATTTTGAGATTAATTTGGCTTTAGTTTAAACATTGAAAGGAAAGAATTAATTAGATTTTTGCGTCATTGCGCCTCTTGACGAATGAGCTATCTCCCATAAGTAATCGAACGAATAAGTAGTCATCCCGTCACTTGGAGCTGTGGATGAAATGATGGTGGAGGTGTCCAGTGAAAACCCTCGTTTATGACCCTCTGCCCCCAGTTGTCGTGGTCACGTTGCAGCAGCTCATCGCGTAGGTCAGTCTTATACCTCGCGGTGTTGAAGGATGGTGGCGTAAATGCCTTCAAGATGTTTGAGGCCGTGACGGTGAACGATTTTCGCCAGGCTTCCGTCCTTGATGCTGCGTATGTGAGGACTCTAGGGGGTAGATGGTTTGAAGAGCGAGCGTACACATCAATGTCCATACGCTGGAACTTTGAGGCTAGGTAGGCTGGGTTACGATGTGCCAAGATGTTGAACGCCAGTGAGCCTATGAAGAGGTCACGGCATTTCGCAGCAGAGAGCCAGCCCAGGCTAATGCGGTGACATGTCCGCGATGAGGAATATTGCTAAAAACGAAGCACACGCACGCATTTAGAGCTCGCTCAATCTTGGTGGTGCGAGTTTTGTCTACATCATTGTAGACAGCACAGACGAAATCAAAGAGGGGGAAAACCAAGCTCTCAACTAGGCTCTTTTTCAGCGAGAAGGTAAGTGAATGGCAGTAGTACCTAAGGAAGCGTAGGGTGCCATAGACACGGCCTACGATTTGATTGACGTGGGGCGCCCAGTTAAGAGTGAGGACACCAAGATTTTTTATTTGGGAAGCGTATGGGATTGGAACCCCAAGAATATGAATTTTGGGGATGCTTTCGACGTCTATGCGAGAGACGAACGCCTCGCTGCCTAAAAGCATCAACTTGAGCATCTCGGCAGATATGCCATCTGGGCCTATTGCCCTTGACGATGAGCTGCTTATGTGTCGAAGGACGCATTTTTGAGAGACTGGTAGAAAGGAAAAATATTGGTCATCTGCGTGTGAGCCCTCGCGAGGAGATCTATGAATGCATTCAATTGAGAAGGTGTGAAGGGTACTAAATGTGCAGTTACGTGCCTATTTAGGTTCGCGCACGTAAAGTAATTAAGTGGTGACGCTCGCTAATGGCTGGTGATAACCATGCTCTTCAATTCGCACCATTTCGCAGTTGCATCCGGAGCACTCTGAAGCTTCTCGGCAAAGTAACAGATTTTAGCTATGTCGAGGCAGTTTGAAATCGCTCTACGTATCGTCTTAAAGTGAAGGCAAACCGAAGCAAGTTATCTCGTTCCCTCATTAGGTCTCGGATCTCTCCCGTTAACCATGGTTTTGGCGTTGAGGAGATTAAGATTTTTCGAATGGGTGCAACTTCGTCAAAGCCGTTGCCTATGCGTCTGATAGTTCTTTCGAGAGAGCGTTTAAGTTGCAGCTATTTACAGACACAGCGAAATTTAGAAAGACTCTGCATCATTTCCTCTTGGCCTTGATTCTCATCCTCATTCGTGGACGCATCTAGCCACTTCTCCAGCCGCCGGATTTTATCAAAGGAATCTCTAATTTTTTCCACCAGTTTTGTTGTCTCCTTATTAACGTTTCTCCTATTCTTGAGATATTCTGCTAGCTGGTCGATAACGTCCTCACGCCGTTTGCACACATTTCTCCTTTTCGGGCCTCCCGTCTCATTTGCAAAATTTATGAGATTCGTCATGTTGTTCCCACTAGTACCTAGGGAAATAACGGTCCGCTCCGGCAGAGCCCCGGTTACCGGAAAAAGGCCACTTTTTACACGTATATGCCACGCTAGATATTACGTAATTAGAATTTTAAACATACTTTTAATTATAAAAAACGAAGTTTCAATCACATGAGAAATCAGGTGATTTCTCGTGTCAAAACGTTAAGTCGTAACGTTACCTCTTTGGATTACGCCCTCGCATCCTACTTTTCGCCGTATGCTCGCGAGAAATCCAAGGTTACGTATATCTATATCATGTATATACAGGATGATTCCATACCATCACATTTGGTGTATAGCATTCGATAGATCGCGAAATTCTAAGAATGACGTAACTTTCTCGTTTTTCATTCTGACAAGTAGTTTCCGAGATATTAATTGTTAAGAGTTTTTAAGATGAGCCAATCAGCGGGCAGCTACAGCGGGCGGCAGAAGCGGCCGAGAAAGATAGAAAGGAGAAGCGCGAAGAGGTGGGGAGGTGCGTTCGCCCGTCTCATCGCTCGCGGTTGCGCGTACACTTGCATCGAGCGCGAAGCAACAGAGACAATTGAAGCGCTAACTCACACCGCGATGCGTTTAGTTATTTTAATATTTATTTGATAACAAATTTATCGAATTAAAAAATGAACTAAAGATCTACCATTAAAGAATAACCATAAATTTTCATAATAAAAAATGTGATGTCGCTAACGTCTAAGGATCCAGAAAATTTAGAGAATCTACCAAAAGTGTAGAAATACACAGTTAATATTAAAACTAATACACTAATCAAGAGAGTAAATAAAACTTAGGAAAAAATTTACAAAAATACTGATAAATAAACGATGCATAATAACTGAAATGCTAAAGCTTGTTTGAAACTTAAAAGAGTTTTAAAAAATAAGATTTTAATCGAACTAAAATACTAAAAAGCAATTATTTTTTATTCCTCAAATAACTCGAACTTAAATAGTATGGAACATAATTGACGACAAAAAATTACGTATGGCGTCTCCAAAACATTCTTCATATTAAAAACGATACTATTTTAGGTAAGCAATAATGCTTCGTTAATCTTTGAGGATAAAAGAATCAACGAACATGATCAATAAAAATTTTGGAAAATATGATTTTTCACAATAATTTAAATGGATCGATTAACAGCTTACCGAATATTTTGGAAAATACATTTATTGAAAAAGCATTGCACGAATTCCGAAACGTGAGCGAAAGAAAAATGCGACACAGTCAAATTAAATGACCTTAAAATTTGTCTGCTCGTCAGCAGTAATGCTGAGATGCTTTGTACACAGAAAGAAATGTTTTAACCTGTGGGACAGAATAATTAATTAGGAATATTTAAAACAATTTATTTCACACAATTATCTACGATTTGTCTGTATTTTCATATCAAGGATGCTCTTACCTATGTTTTCGAAAATACTTTATTAACAAACGCACTACCCGAACTTGTAATAGTGTCAATAATTTAAATCAAATATTAAGTGTCTCTCACCTGCAAGACTAAGGAATTTTATATCCTTTTCGAATGAATTTTACTGACTTATTACAAAATTGAAATGTAGTCCGCATCTAATCGTAAAATCAAATAATAGTATTTTTCGTCACAAGGCCGTGAAATCTCCCGTCCGCTTGACGAATAACTTTTTTAAATCATAGACGTAAAGTCTGATTTTTCGAATGATTTTTAAATTGTAAAATTCAGTTATTCAATTTATTAACGTAAAATGGCTTATTTTAGATTTTTTTATTACACGAACTGAACGTTAAATAGAATTTTCCGGTTACGATATCGAAGTATTTTTTTTCTTAGCGGGCCGTAAGTACCACTTTCTCTCTCGACACCTGTTCGAGAATGTTACATTTTCGTCCTCGTTAGGCAAAAAAATAACATACGCTACTCTGGAGGGAAATTAGCCAGCCTAAACCTCGTGTTGTCAGTCTCGCTTTCGTCTAGGGTGTTAATTTATTACTAGTTCTGGACTGTCCAACTTTTTTTCTCCCTAGTGGTGTCAATACTGTTTCATGAGATAAGCATACAATTTGATTTTAGCCCTCATTTTTACGTGAGTGTAAAATAAGTCCCTTAGTTAACGCTCCAAAAACGGGACTTAAGAGGAGGCCGGAGCTACCCCCCTCCTCAATAGTTTGTAGTTCCAAGTTCATAGAAAAATTATAAGTCAAATAAGCCTCATATTGTACAGAACGGTTCATCGTACCAAGCACTATGGCGCTCAGCTCCTGGTATTACTCAAAATGATAAATAAAAAAAGTTACATGCAGAAATAGGCATATTCAAGAATTTGAGGTTAATTTTCAATGCGTGAATGTCGGTTACTAGTTCCAGCTTTGTGCAAAAACGACTAATCGTATCCACTTGAAATTGCACAGGGTTATTTATTACATCGAGAACTATGGCGCTCAAGTCCAAGTTTTCATTTTTATAATCAATAGAAAAAGATATCATCAAATCAAAAATCACGTTTTTAGGTCCGACCTCCCCTTAAAATCGAATTCCAGCTTTACCGGTCTTCGGACAGCAACGATGACCATCAAGGTCTACAATTCTATTTGTGATACTCATGCGAGAAGCTCGATGAATAGTACGTAGATAAAAGGCGCTTAAGTTAAATTGAGCTTCTCACACTTTGTGTCATAAAAGACGGATCAATACATGAGCAAGAAATAGATTTCACTCTAGTGTAACCTTTTCACACGGGGTAAAATCATTTTATCGTACTAGTATCTTAATGTGCTATTAACGCCCCTGCTACAAAAAGTGCTATTGCAATAATTTAATTTAAAAATGAGATTGTCCCTACTTTCACTTATCTCATTAAAGCCTGAAACGACACTTTTTTTTTACTTTTTTCAGTGGCCTTATTTAACTTAGATAATACAAAAAAATACAAAGTAAAGATGTCTTAAATTTACCTCGAGTGCGCTCAAGTGCCGAATGTACGTCTCCGTCTTGTTAATTATTCTACAACGAACAGAAATAAGTAATCGTTATTAGCCTATAATTTGTACGCGGTATTTCGAAGCATATATATATATATATATATATCTATTAAATTATCTCGTGTTTCGTCACAAAGATTCTCGCGCTGCTTGTATGCTACTTATTCGTACGTGTCCGGTTTCCCATGATTTAATAGATATAATATTTAATATATAACCGGTCGCGCCGATCGCGGAATACAAAGCTCTTTCTGTACGTCGGGTGTGGAGTAATTGGGAGCTGAGGGAGAGACTCTTGCGAGGAGTACCTCGAGAGTTCCTCGACGGAACCTCGCTACCACGAGGGGCACCTCTTGAAAGCTTGGTTACGGGATTTTTGCCCAAAAGCGAGGAGCACCTCGACTTTGGGATATACGTAACAGGAGCCCCTCGTACGTGTGACAGGATGACATTCTCGAGAGGCACCTCCTGATTACGCCCGGGAGATCGAGGAAGTGAGCTCGTGCCGCAGCTGGATAGCTATGTTGAGACAGAGGGGCACCTCTAACCTCGATCGAGCGTATCCTCGCTATGATTTCTTCAAGGAGTACCTTGGCTGAACTGAGAATTCGCAGCCAGTGCGAGTCGTTATCTATCCACGCGCTGAGCTAGGTAGGGTGGGGGATCGTTGCATGATCGATGTGATAGCGCGCGTAGTAGGAGAGTCGCGCGCACAGTTCCTTTTACCTCGATTTTATCTTCTTTTTCGTTCAGTTGCAATTTCCGCGGTCGTCCCACGGATCTCACGCTGCTGGTTTTTGGGTCGACGCGTAGGGCCCATTTGAATCCACCGGTTCTTATGCGGTAACGGCTCACTGCGATGGGCACCGTGATGACAGGTCCTTCTGGCAGTTTCACTCGTTGGCCCGGAATCGTTGCTTGCTGCTCACTGCTTACTTTGGCCGTTGTCTCCGGTGTTGCGATTGGCTGTTTCTTTTTTATTCTTAGGCCTTTTATGGGCAGCGGGTGCTGTTAGCTGCCTGTTGGTCGGCGTCGGCTGCGTGCTTGCGTTTTTCGCTTTTCCTAATGCTGTCGCCGGTGGTTCTATAGCTGCTGCTGCTAGTTTTGCTGCGTGTGTGCTTGTGGCCCTTATTTTTGTTGTTGGAGGTGTCGCTATTCCCATTGGAGTTGCGGTTATGCGTGTCGCGGTTGTCGTTTCCTGGCTGGTGCAACCTCACCAGCTGTTTTGAGCCGCTTGTCTGTTTAAGCGGCTGTGCAGTTATTATCTCTGCTTTCCTATGTGGCGTAATGATTTTCGGCCGCGCCGCTCGCTGGATCGTCGCGTAGAGTAGTGCAATCGGTGTTGGTGTGTAGCTCAGTGCGGCTTGCGGCACATACATTCTAAAATTGGCCATCTCCAGCTCTTCCTCCAATTTCTTCAGCTCTTCGGTAAACGACATTTTATCGAGATTACACCACTCTTGAGGCATTTTCCTTTTTCTCGGTCTTTATATATGTGTTAGTCCTTATCCCTTCTCTTTAGCTCGTCTAGCTCGTCTCAAATCTGCGTGAAGTATCGACTATACGTTTCCTCCGCCTGTTCCCCCGCTGCTTCGATATTCGCAAAATTCTTATTAATTTTGTCGATGCTGCACTCAGAATTGAAAAGATGAAAAGTTGAGCTTAGAAAGTGTAAATTATCAGTTTTACTCTTTACAGAAGATTAAATTTTACAATTCTACTTTACAAAAGAGTAGAATAACAGTATTAATCTTTTAAAAGAATAAATTGATCTTTTCGTAAAGAGTATATTACTCAGTTTCATCTTTACAAAAGGGCGAAGTACTAGTGGAGCTCTTGTAAAGATTAAATTGATAAGTTTAATCTTTTGGTAAAGAGTAACTCACCTAGTTTCATTTTTATAAAAGGATAAACTATTAGTGGAACTCTTGAAAAGAGTAAGTCGATTGGTTTAATCTTTTCGTAAAGAGTATATTACCCAGTTTCATCTTTACAAAAGGGCGAAGTATTGTGGAGCTCTTGTAAAGATTAAATTGATAAGTTTAATATTTTGGTAAAGAATAACTCACCTAGTTTCATCTTTACAAAAGGATAAAATATTAGTGGAACTCTTGAAAAGAGTAAATCGATTGATTTAATCTTTTGGTAAAGAGTAACTTACCCAGTTTCATCTTTACAAAAGGACGAAATATTAGTGAAACTCTTGAAAAGAGTAAATCGATTGATTTAATATTTTCGTAAAGAGTAACTTATCCAGTTTCACCTTTAGGTAAGAGTAATTCAATATTTATATATAAAGGTTAGCTTGTTACATCTTTCAACACTTAATTGCTTATAATTAATACTTATTAATGAATATATCAGTTTATAGTACCCTAACCTAAAAATTGAACTAAGGGGTTTTTGAGACTGCTGGTTTCGAATTTATTAATAGTTTTGTACTTTGTAATTTTATTATTACAAAATCAAGTAAAAAAATTAAGCAGTTCCTAAGTATATTTAAAAAGTTTCCTACAGATAAATGTACTTGGGAGTTTTCCGGTATGATAATTTCGAATTTAATACTATAACATATTCCCCTTCATAAAATTGTTACTGCATTAAATTTAATATAATGTTGAATTTAAATACTTTTGTAACACAAAAATGTATTCGGGAGCTTTTGAGATTGCTGATCACGAATTTCATACTAGATTTGCAAATTTACTTTCTAACATTATTGTTGTTCTAAAATTTTATAACAAATTATAGTTAGCTGCCCAAGAATTAAAATCTACAATTATAATTTTACGCTCTAAAGTTAAAATTAAAAACGTAATACAAATGTTTTTTTTTTTTCATTTTTCAACAAAACTCTTAAAAACAGAAAGTCTTAAAAAGATTTTTTATGACTTTCTGACCTATATTACTCTAGTATAGTTGGGGAATAATTAGTAAAATCGAAATTTTACACAATTGCGTGTACACTTAATACTTTCATTAATTGAAAATGCAACATAACAATATATAACGTTTTCACAACATTTTACAACTAATATAGTAATATAATAATGTCTTCTATTCAGTTTGACAAAATTTTGTTGTTAAACTTTTAATTGTATCGCTTTCCTCTTTAATTTTCAATATTTTACTTAAAAAAAAATTATAAAAATCATTTTATTCTTCAGGGTATTCCAAATTGAAAATAAAATAAAATTTGATCAAAATATCAAATGCTGGTAAAAACTCTTTTCCTACTTGCATCAGGTTGCCGGAAGCCCTTATATAATACATTCCCTGATCGCATGTAGCGCGAACTAAGACTGGTAATGATTTTTTTTTCTTTTTTAATTTTCTTTCTAACAAGTCGCTTTTCACCTGAAAAATATGTTATAAATAAATTTATTGCTTTCAATTTAATATTTTATAAAATAGTGAACATACCGGTAAAAACTTTAAGATCATTTCATGTGGAACACACTCTTGTACTTTTCTTTTCTTATTTGAAATCTTCTAAAAATACCATACAAAAAATAATCTTTATTGTTCAAACTTTTTACATATTAAAATACACATTTTGAAGATATAAAATTTTTTTTTTTTACGTATTTTTCTTGACAAAATGGCCGCCTCAAAATTGTTCTTTTGTTTGACTGTCGACACGATATCTCACCAACGGATCATCTGAAATAAAAAACTAAATAGATTCTTAAAACTTACAGTTGTGGCTATAGCATAGTCTAGGATATTTCATTTTTACCGAAAAAAAACAAAATGGCGGACTTTTGAATTTTTTGGCTCTTTTTTTGCAACATAAATAGTTTGTAACGTTTTGAAAAATTTATTGATCGTTATAATCCTAGATCATACAAAAAGAACATATATCAGGAGTAAGCTGTTCAAATTTCAACTGAATCGGTGCCGTAGTTTTTTTTAAATCGTGTCGATAGAGTTGAAAAGCGTTGTTTCGAGAAAAATGCGTTCAAAGTTTTTTTTTATGAAAATTTGAGAATAAAAGGGTCTTACACTCAATCAGCGATGTCAGCTCCATATATAACTCCTTCAGCTTTCTCGTACGCATCATTTTCTTGTATTCTAGCGTTTCTGCGGGCCACGCTGCTTTCTCTTGAAGCCTGAGAAGCAACCCGTTCGGCTTTCCGTACGCGCGTTGCATTGACTTTCTCAGTGTGTTTTTGAGCCTCACTGCCTATTGTTACTCCCATAACACTCATTATTTTTAATACTGTACTGAAGCCTTAATCAAAAGTGCATGCTGCTGTATAAGCTGTTATTTCAACGATTTTTTGTCTCTGCTGCCCTTTCGATCACACATAGTAAAAATACTACTTTTTCAAAACGGTTCAATTCAGCGGGCACTGAATTAGGTAAATGGCCGCCAAAACTGATGTTTATGAAGGGGGATAGGAGCAGGACTAGGATTACGCTGGCCGCTGCAGGAGCAGCCGAGCGCGCGCGCTAAAACGCGGTAGGTGCTGCCCTCTTTTTTCCCCTCTTTCCCGGCCGTAGGAACTAATTGTATGAGTTTTAAAATATTTCTAGATAGTATTGCTATCGAATAATGAAATAAAAAAAAAATTATTTTTCCAAAAAAATTCACCGTAAACCTGTCTTAAAAAAAATCTTACTGTTTTCTGATTCTTTTCGTTAACCAAAACACATGGCAATGCTGATGCTGCTTTCAGGCTAACTGAAAAAATATGTGTATTTAAAATCTATATAATTTTTTAAAATCTTTGAAAACGTATAAAAAAATTGACATACTATCATCGATATATGAAACTTTATCAATTATCCCTTTATAAGGGGTACTTTCAC
This sequence comes from Megastigmus dorsalis, assembly GCA_900490025.1. Classification (NCBI taxonomy): domain Eukaryota; kingdom Metazoa; phylum Arthropoda; class Insecta; order Hymenoptera; family Megastigmidae; genus Megastigmus; species Megastigmus dorsalis. The sequence goes on from UELU01142347.1 coordinate 10,211, forward strand.
AAAAATTCAGTATTTTTTCGGCGCATGTATTTTTAAAATCAGTAATATTATTTATATTAATATATATAGACTCATACTCCTTTTGATTCTACACAAATTAATGTTCTATATTATTTGTGTCAACAAAAATTGTAAAAAAAGAAAAATGTATGTTATTACCAGCAATCCTTCATAATCTCGAAACCTTTAAAACAGGTTTATCATTGACACTAATGTAAGTGGCTCGGGTGTATTGTTTCCTGAAAAGTATTTTTTTCGAATTTCTCTTGTTTCTTTCGTTATATTCATTATTTCCTCCTTATTAATGTCGTCTGGTTTTAGAATTCTTAGTCTCTCAATCTAAAAGTAAAATGAAACGTATATTTATATAAAGTATATTAAAATATATTGTATTAATTAATTATATTATAGGAAAAGTTGGTAGACAAATTCTAAAAACGAGATGGAGAGAGTTTATTAATCATCATCCAGTACAATAAGTTTATACTCAAAATTCTTGGAGGTGAACTGTTTAAAACTTATTGTACTGGATGATGATCAATAAGCTCTCTCCATCTCGTTTAAGGAATACTCTAGTAATCAATTTCTATATTCATTCCTTTTTTGATTATTCAAATTGTGTATGAATATAAGTCGAAGATAGTCGAATTCTAAAAATGTTTACCTTTATATTATCTACCTCTTCCATACTAATACTTAGGCGAAAGTTTCTTTCTAGATCAATTCTTTTTGTCACTTGGATCTAAATATTTTCGTTCGTGTTTAAGATGGTTATCTAATATTCCGTAATTGCCATTTGACCAGTGTTCCTAAAACAGTATATGATTTTATTATTTTACAATTTTCCGTCGAAATAAACTTTTTTTCTTCGTAACTTACAACACTAACTCTTTATCTAAGCTTCCTGGAAAAATGTAAAATACAATCATACATATAGTATAAAGTCTTACATTTCGGCGTTGGTGTGGATAAAAAAGTTATAGTTTATTTATCGAAAAAGTGCGTGATTTTTTTAGATTTTTTTTAAATTCATTTAAAAGTTCAATGATACTTTTCAATTTTATTCATTAGAAGCCGAAATACGTATTGCACCTCAAACATTGAAAATGGTATTAAAGAAGGATGCCCATATGTGTGGGAACCTCAGGGAACGTAAAATTCATATCATAGCATTTAGTTATTATCTTGATTATTCATTTGCAAGAGGAAATTTTTCAGGGAAACGCAGGGAAAAATAGTTGTGAGCCTATAAAATTTCGTAATTAGCATTGGAAATATATCTATATATATCAATTTTCAATAGATATAGATATATTTACAATGTTTTTCGTAGGCATCCTCCTTTCGTTATTCCGAATTAATCTAATCTCATCAGAAATCTTTAATTTAAATTTTATAAGACTCCATATGATTTTTTAAGATCTAAAATAATTGAGTTTTTAAAACCAAATTTCAAAAATTAGCCACTTTTTTCGAAAAATAAATTATAACTCTTTTTAAGCGACATTTAGACATATTCTCTCGACGGCGATTGAAAGATGAGATTACTATAGGAAATACTGTATATGCAATTTTTTCCAGAACACTTGCATAGAAAGTTACAGCATCGAAAATTGCGAGGAAAAAATGTCCATTTGGGATATTGCATTCGCATAAGTGTATCAGTGAATGATTATACTAGTTAAAGTGCATGTAAAAACAAAATTATTATTACATGAATGAAAATAAATCAGGAGCAGAGAGTCTATTTATCATTTATAAATACTGTAAAAATATTAGAAATCAAACTTGAAAACAAGGTAAAATGAATAAATTAATGAATATGTTATGGTCAGTATGTAGACACATCTACATAAAATTGATCTATCTGATAATAAACTGTGATAAGGGTAATTTTATCCAAACCAAGATAAGCATTCACCGATACAATTACACAGTTCTTTTATAAAGCATTTTTATACATATCGGTTTGGATGCTCCGGTAGACTTGAAGCCAAAGAGGGGAATTCGGTAATTAAAAATTGGGCTACTTTTATTTTTAGACAATGAGGAGGATACCTAAACCAAATAAAGTGTAAAATAACATTTTTTTATATATATATATAAAAGTGTATAAGATTTCTGACAGATTTCCCCAAAGATTTATCATCTTTATACATAAAAACCTCGACACCATGATCTGTTTCATGTGAGGTAACTTTAGACCTGAATCTAATATGCTTTCAAAAGAAAAGTCTTTTGATGGTGATGATTCATCAAGTTCTTGTATCCACAGTCTCGTATTGATTTCAATGTTTTTCACTCGTTCCTGCAAAAGAGGTTAAAATTTTAATCACATATTGCAAAAGTATTTTGAGATTGATACAAAATAAATTACCAACATAAGTAGACGTTTAGAGTATAAAAGTTAAAAGTTTCATGGATATATACGTATACGTATCTTGCATAAAAAGTTACATCTGTATATGAGCAAATTCTTGAAACTTTTAACTTTTGGATGCAGAAAAAAAATTTTTTGAGCACATTGTTGAGCAAATATTTTTTTACTACGTTCAATTTTAAAAATAAACATTTATAAATGAGAGAATTGGATAATAAACTAATGCAGATGTTGAATTAGTTCATAATTGAATACTTTTAAAAAAATTATAGGTAGTCGATACTTTAAGAAGAAGTCGGACGAGTACATTCCGACGTTTACGGTTTCATACTTTTTTCGCTGAATTCTCAATATTTTAAATTGAATAAAAAGAATATGACACTGTAATCGTCGGTAACTATGCACCTCCGGCTTACCGTTAATCAAGGTATTTGAAGTAAAGAAATCTGCGGAAAATTACAATATAAACATTGATGAGAGTTTTAATGGTTTCTAACCTATCTTTAACGTTAATAAATTATATTAAACCATACGTACATAATTTTATTAACAGCTTTTAAGGGGATGTCGGAGCCAAATCAGCACTTCGTAGTTTTCAGTATACGGGAAATTTACGTACTTTCTATCGTTTCTAGTGGTCTGAAAATGTCCACAAAAACATTCTTTAGTGCTATTGACGTTATTTTAGCCGCAATTTGTTTATTCTAATCTAAAAGAATAGGTCACCTCACTGAGTCGGTGCTGCTATCAGGTGGGAATATCCTAGTCAGTGAGAGTTAAGATTAAAATAAAAATAGTGCAGGTACTCCTGGCTAAAATAATGAGTCAATAGCACTAGAGAATTTTATTGGGGACATTTTCAGACCACTAGGAACGATGGAATATATGTAAATTTTGCATATATCGAAAAATACTATTCGATTTGAAAGCTGATCTGGCTCCGACATCGCCTTAAACATTTTGTTAACTTTCAAATATAAAACTCGATGAAAACAAGTAAAGCCATCTGTGACACCTGAAATTACGTCCCTTCATGCTTGAACCTCCTTAACAAAATTTTATAGAGTATCTCTTTTATATGATCAAAGTTATCTTGGTAGAAGCATCGCATCTGCAATAACTGGGGTTTTTCTTTTTTTGTACCTCTGGTGTATTTTTAAGACACCGTTGTTCCACATTTTCATTTTCACTTTCGTCATTTTGAATATTTACTATTTCATTTCCATTTTTATTTTCTTCGACGATTTCTTCTATTATTTCAATTTTTTCTTCTGTACTAACTTCAGATACTGCTTCAGGTACTATTTCAGGTACGGGTTGATTATTTTCTACTACTGCTAATTCCGTTATACTGCTGTTCGAAAGTGGCAAGGCACTACTACAATTGTTACATGCATGTATATATATAGATATATATAGAGCCTCTTGCGCTCGGTAGCTCGCGTTTAGAGCTCGAGAGCTGGGCCGCACCAATGAGCGCTCACCACCGCACTCGGCGGCTCGCGAGTTCGCTCATTGGTGCGCGCCAGCTCGGCTCGAGTGTATAAAGACAGGCGAAAAGTCTTAACACTCAGCATTCCTTCGTCGGCCATCCGCCGACGAGCATTCCTTCGCCGGCCATCCGCCGACGCGAACGGACGGACCTATCCACCACACACCTACACCTACGGTAGCCAGCGCAGGGACCAAGCACGGCAGAAT
>UELU01142351.1:3926-25561 GCA_900490025.1 Megastigmus dorsalis
TCTTTAGGACGCTTTAACTAATAAACTTTCAACTTTTTGAAAAAAATGCTAAGAACAAAAAGTACTTAGAATTCATCAAAGAACACAATAGATTTTTTTCAGAATTTTTCTTGAATTTTTTTTAATTTTTAATAAACTTGAGTAGAGATTTTTTCTAAATTTTCTCCAAAAATTCTGAAAAAATTCTATTGTGTTCTTTGATGAATTCTAAGCACTTTTTATTAATTGAAATTTTTTCTGAAAGTTGATAGTTTTCGAGTAATATTAGATTTTTTATCTACGATTTTTCCTCTAAAAAATCATTTTGTATCGTTTGTACATCCTTAAAGTAAAATAAAATTTAGAAAGAGTAAAAGCAAAAAATTTGTTAAAAAGCTGTAATTATTGTCAAGGAGTCCTGATATCATATGTATCATATATAGACACCAATTTGTCGAAATTTTTAGTTATTAAATATTAATATCCATATACTTTAAGCCATTGTATAAATGAAAGATAATTATTTTACTATTATACAATTATCATTTTGAAACCAATAAAATTTTTTTAAATATCATATGATACACGTATACAGATACTGTACTATATAAACTAAATATAGGTCGATACAAGTAATTACATTAATGCATACTGCTGCATATATATCATTCTATTAATATGAAGTGTACTTTCTCAATGCAACAACTGTACTGAATAACTCAGTTTTTGAGGGCTAACTGACCAATACCTTTATATTCGTCTATAGTAAAACTCTCGAAAACAGCATTCTCGGATGTTTCCTGCCGGCGCTATGACCCTTGACACTAGCTTGATGGGCGCATGTGCGCGTGGGCGTACAAATATACATGTGAACGCCTCGCAACCTTCGTTCGCTGAATCCGGCATTGTTTATCGACATTCGAGGTTTATTGCTATTTTCGACAGCGCTGTACGATTCCTGTGAATAATAGCTTCAACTCGGTTTTGCGAATGGCGAGTGCCTAAAACTTTTATATTTACACTAAAATTCGAATTTCACTCGCCAGATGCCAACACCCTTAAAAAATAAGCTCATACTAGTCTCCTAAAACTTGTACTTCGATATTTCACACAGAAATTAGTGAGATGAATTATTTAAAAAAAAGTTATATCGAAAATGTTAAAAGATATCTATACTGGTGTTTGATTTCGAAAATATGCGTTAATTTGCTTTATTTATATCATAGAACGTCATTGATACCTATTTCAAATGCTGTTTAATTTTGCAGCAAATATTAAACATTAATTTGATATGTTTTAGCCATAAATAAAGGGTTAAGATAAAAACGGATACAAATACTATTTTGTAACAAATCGATAGCAAAGTAATAGTTCTTGCTGATTATTTTGCTAGAATTTTCATTCATCTGATACGAATTATTTTTGACAAGACTGAATCTTTGTAAAGTTATTAGCTATCTAAATCATCCATTATTTTAACAAATATGGTAGCAATGTGATGGCAGTATTTGCTGCATGTAAGTTTGCTTACCTGCAATTGCATAGATCATCATTATATTGACTACAGATCGTTACCGTGAAATTAAGTTCAATATGTAATATTTATAAGGCTCATATTTGTAAACGAATTGAATATGGTCGGAAAGATTCCTACCTGACCTGTTAATGCATTTAATGTACATAGAAAGATAGAGATTAATTTTGGAAAAAAAAACGAGAAAAAACTCTCTGTCACCATCTTGTTCATTCACAATTCACAGACTTTTTGTCCTCGAAAATTTCGGAGATGAAATCTTGATACAGTATACTAAGATATATTATATACTAAAAAGTAACTTAAAGTAGTTGAATTAGTAAAATTTTTAAACGTTACATGATTTAAGAAGTATAAAAGGTTTTTAATATTGTGTATTCAAGAAGCAAAAATGTATCTAAATGAATTTTTATTTAATATTTTTTTTGACACCTACCAATTTTATATTTATCATGTCATAGATTATACATAGAGAGATTAATTTAATAACAATAGTTTTTATTAATGTAAATTTAAGCTATTATCTGAAACGGTCTTAAAGTAATAAAATATCATTATTTTCTACTCGTGTCATCATAAGGTACTTACAAGAATATTAATGAATAATTAAACTATAGCTTATATTAGCATATGATGCACGAAGAGTAGACGAGCAGCTTAGGGAAGGAAGATGGGTACAGAATAGGGCATACTTTTACTGTTCAGTTTCCCAGAGGGCATTTCTCACTGAGGTATAATAATCTCATTCAAACAATTTTAGTAAGCTCTTTTATTTTTAATTTAGAAAATAGATTTAAAAAGATTTTCCGACTCGTAAGACTTCTGCACGTTAAATTACTATATTGCTTTAGTCTGGGGTCGAACTAGAAACACCATACCTTTCGCCGTAGAGGGCTCAAGCAATTTTCTCCATCGAATATAAATTATCTTTTTTTATTTAAATAACAAAAAATTAATTAAAATAAGCTTAGATTGATACCAGAACCTTTTTATTTCCTATTTTTTTTTAAAGCCAACACATACGTTACGAGCTTTCTTATCATTCATAGTATTATGGATGAAACGCAAGTAAGACGTCACTCTAGTGTATACTGCTGCAGTACTGACCTCAGAGCTGTCCAAGAAAGGTAAAATTTTTTCAGTCTTTTTTTGATCCTTAAAATTAATAAAATTGTTACAATAGCATGGCAGTACAACTTTTCAAGAAGAAAATAAAACATCGATCGTTACTCTAGGACCACCTGTTGGACATTAGTGGACGATTTTCGAAAGTACCTACCTTTTTTTTTTTGAAAAATCGATATATCTTGAAAAATAATAAATATTTTTTTATTTTTCGATAAAGTACTTTTTGTCTTGCCTTGGCCAATACTCAACAGTAAATATCAAGTATTCAAACTTCAATTTGAACTAGTTCTAGAGAATCTGATTTTCAACAGTTTTCCCGATATATCTCGAATACTAACAATGCAATTGATATAAATAATAATCGAATCGATAGATCTTTTAATACCTACAACTTTCCTATAGGTCGGACCTACAAAGTCGGATCGGAGTTATAGCTTCTTTGCTATTTACGAAAAACCGCTTTTGGCAACATTGCCAATTTTTTTCGACTACGTTCGCCATTTTGGCTTGAGTTGGATAAACAAGAAACACACTAGAAATTTAATTTTCTAATACGGCCATATTTTTTTCAGGCATTATTTCAACAATTATTACAGATATTATTTCTTCTTTTAATGAAGTTCTCCTCCAAGTCTATCAATAAATACTGATTAAGCATTTTCTCGTTAATAAAAAGTATATATGTCATTCCATTATAGGATTATATAGATATGAAATTAAACTAATACAATTTTTGTCAGTCTAGTGAGTAATTAGTTTAACAGTATTAACACAGGAACCTGGATATATTTTTAAGGAAGTCAATAATCCCTAATTTCTCGATTTTTTTGTCAGAATGTACCGGAAGTGAATCAAAAGCGAACAGAAAATGAACAGGAATTGAAACGGAAGCACACTGTGTATTTGTGCAATTTGATAGTAGATACTTGATTGCTTACTTTAATCAATTAAACAGATTTTTGATAATTGTTTCTGTATTTAGTTATAAAATACTTTTATACGAATATTAATGTTTTAATTTCTTAAAAAGCAGTCTCGCAGTATTTCGCAAAATAAAAAAAATATATAAATTACAAAGCTCCTAATAAGAGAGAGATTAATATTCACGTTAAAGAAGCACATAAATCAGAATTTCTATCAAGAAATATGTACGTATAATTTTATGCTATTCTAATTGTGTAAGAGTTATAACTATCAGAAAATATTATGGATTTACATTAATTTGTTTATTGCATCTACATTCCAATCGACGACGATGGAATCGCTTAGTTTTCTTCCTAAAAAGACGTTCTACAAACCAATAAGATCATTTATCAAAAGTAACTTTTTGAAGAGGTTGGTATAAATGGTACAAGGATCTGACTTAAAAGTTATGGCCCCTAAATCTATTTCCGAAACTGACTAAAAGTGATAAATCATTAATCTTGGATTCTGAAATAAATCCATTTAATCTTATAATCGTATAACACGTTTTTATTGTCAATATTTTTTATTGAGCATTATTTCCTGTTTCTAAGAAAAATATAATTGCAATATAATACAGATTGAAAAAAGTAGAATCGCACTACCCACATTTATCTTGTTAACAAATTATTTGTCTTTCCATCTCTGCAAGCGTTTTTATTATTACATTTTTGTGGGGCATCCCGTATCATCTATATGCGCAGAATGTCAATCTCTTTCTTTTCTCCAACCTTCTTACACCCGATTGTGCGAAGCTCAAGTGCAAGCCCGCAATCTTACTTCGTGTAATAAATCACTCCTGCAGCTGGTAAGGCGCGATCGGAAACCTCAAACACAATCCGGCAGTGAAGGGCAAATTTATATAGATGTCTATATTTTTATCAAGAATAAAAGCATATTGCTTCTAGTTTCAGCAATACCGAATGTGATCATCTAATTTTGTTTATAACAGTACCTTGAAAAACAAAAAATAATTATTCTATTCGCTTAAATAATTCATAAACGTTTCTGAAGACTTATATACTTAGTATAATCATGTAAAATTAAATAAATATTTGAAATTTATCTATTCAAATTGCTATATTTATTTATTTATATTATCTTAATGCATAATAAATTCATGTACCCCTTAATCTTAAACCCTTTTTTGAAGTGAATAGTGTACAAGAACTAATTTTATGCATTTTAAATTTTGAAAGTTTCTTTAATCTTCTAATTACTTTTTTTCATATTAATAATCCAAATATATATTATAAATCTAGATCTATTCAACACTTCGCAGTTATTTATTCATCAATTTCATTATCCGCTCGTTTTCTCCTATAAGATATTCATTTTAATAAATTTTGTTGAATATTAATGCATTGGAACCCATATTGTAATAGTGATAAAATAGTTTTTCAGCCAACTTTTATGTATTTTACTGGAAAAGCAGTGGATATGCACTTACATTTGGGCAATGGATAGCTTATACTAATTTTGAAATTAAATTTCACTTAATTTAAATTAAAAGAGCAGGGAACTTGCACGACAGAAACAATAATTTTGTTTTCTTATAGAGAAAGCTTATTTCTATTGTATTTACAACAGAGAATCAAATAATAATTTAGGACGCATATTTTTATTTTTCTTAAAAGTAATCATTTCAAAATCTATAGATGCTCAAAGCTTTTGTAATTTGCTGCATATATAGAAATGTTAAGGAGTTTATATCCTGCTTTTAGCCTAAGTTTTCTTAAGTATATTGAATTTTCACCATTATCTCTACTTTAGGGATCCATATATAAAAAGTATACACTATGTAATTAAAAGCTAGTTCAAGACTGATTCGTTAATTATTTATCTATCAGGATAATCTAGTGTAAATAACGTCACAACTTCCCTTCGTTTAATTCTTTTTCTATTTGCTATTATCTATTAAAATTTTAATGGAAACATTTTTTTTTATTGAAACTATCAAAAATATGAAGTAAAAAAACACATAACTTCCCTATTGATTAGTTTATCGACACATCAACTGCTGATTACTGTTTATCCAATGTTCTTTTAATTTTTTTTATCCGTCTTTTTTATGGGATGAGTTAGCAAATGCAGAAAAAGGTGGAAAAACTTCCTGCACAAACACGTTAAACATCGTGCGAATTAACTGTAACGAAATGGCAGAGGCATCAGGTAAGATGGTAAGTCCTAATTAAAAGGGGAAAAAAGGCTACGGAATCGTATATTACCACAGTGAAATCCCTGTCCACGCGAGGATTTGCCTTCGAAAATTTACGACATCCGCTTACAAGCGACGGGCTCGAAACTGATAAAAGTGGAAACCTAGCGTTGCCCCTCGAATTATCGTTCTCGAATTTACGGCGCGCAACGCGTTAGCTCGATTTATCGAGCTGTATGTCAGTCGGTGGACCGACGTAATCGTGCTGGATCCTGAAGGTCCGCCGCAACGAATACTAATATACCGCACCATAGCAGACCTCAATTTTTTCTCTGTCAATGTCAAGACCATATTCGATATCAATGTAATCTATGCTTAATTTTATCGAATCACTGCGGTGACCGGCTCCTCCTTTCTTCTCTTTTCTTTCCCTTTTCATCGGCTTTGTATTTTCATGGAAGTTAGTTTTATGTCGCGTTGTTATTTGGATTTAAAAGTTTCATCGACAATTGCAGTAACAATAATGACTTCCATCATGAGTAAAATGCAATCATACGGCCGTTTGTAAATTTTTACCTATATTACGAAGCATATATTGTTCTATCTGGTCAAATTTAATGAAACTTAGTACTTCAAGAAATTAAATTGTACAATATTTAGTTCTTTTAAGCACTAAAAAAAGAATGACTCCATATTCAAGTAAACATTTTTTCGAATCTAAAGAAATATTTACAATTAAGAATGTGCATTCTTGATTAATGGTTATATTCTATTAATAATTTATTATATTAATTATATGCATATAAGATTTTTACGAATATGTAGTCATTAAATTTTTTAATCAAAATTTGAATATCTATATAGACAAAAACTATTTTAAGTAAAAATCCGTTACTATATTAAGTAGCCGTTATATCTTTAAAATTCGTACAAGACCATAACAATATAAATAAAACATTCTTTTATATTCTCGCTCAACATCAAAATAAGCTTAATCGTAATGCTAGATATACAGTAAGGTGAATGTTTCAATTTCTACTCACGTCCCTATTTCTACTCATTTAGTCTTTTTTATGTTATTAAAAATATCAAACGTATTTCTAAATCATTCAAATATTTGCAGACATATTTAATCAATTAAAAAGAACTAATTATAAGATTATGAAGTAAATGCAACACCTATTACAAAAGCAAGACTATGCGAGTAGAAATAGAGCTTAAGTGAGTAGAAATTGGGACATTCACCTTATATGTAATCAATTTAAATAAATAAATGTGCTTTTTTAGAACATAAGGATTTTTTATTTTTTAATAGACATTTAATAATAAAGAAATGAGACTTTATCGATTATCAAAGAACCGAGTTGCAATACTAAAATTGAATTTATTACGACGTTTCACAGGTTTAAATTATTGCACTGCTTTAATAACATCAGTATTTTAATCGATCGAAAAACAAAAAAAAAATGTAATTAACTTTTAGAGGACGGGGGTGGTCGAAATATCGATGTTTTAAAGCAAAATTTGGTGTGTTTAGTAAGGGAAAAATAGTGGAAAAAATCCTGGAGTCTATTTGACCTTAAAAATTGTCATTTCAAAGTCAAACTTTTTTTGTTGGTATTTTCAATTAAAAGTCGGCTTACCTATTTTTTGTCGAAGCGCTGAGTATGAAAAAAATAATGAAAAAAATCCTGGAGGCATCCTTGACCTAGGAAATTGCCATTTCAAGGTCAAATTCTTTTTTTCACTATCTTTTTCGTACCAAGCGCATAAAAAAACACGGGCTAATTATAACGAAAAAAAAAAACATTATTTTTATTGATCTTTATGTTGCAGCCGTGTCAATATATCGACCACCTGTCAGGTTGCGAACTTAAAATGAGTAATCCGTTCCAATTATATATAAATTTTGGGTCGAATAAAAAGTCAATTTGAACCAAAATGCTCCCGCTCTTTCAAGGTTAAAAATACATTGTTGTTAAAAGTCAAACTTATAACGTAGTTGACCCGATTATCGATAACGTAAGCAAAGGGTCGACTTATTAAGCATTTTATTCAGTATAATATTTTGAAAATGAGTGATACGAAGGGTCTTCTTTAATTAAATAAAAAAAAGAATAAAAATGATAGCATATTTATTTTAAAAATGATGTTGGAAAAAAAAACGCGATGTAGCAATTATCGATAGTCAATTTAAGGTTGGGAGCAGTTATCGATAATCGACAGACCCAATTATCGATAGCTCCGAAAATTATGTTTGTAGGTTAAAGGTTATGTTAGATTTTACTTTTTTGACAAGTTATTTATAGTTTTTTTTTGACAGAAATTATACTTTTATTAAAATTATATCATTTTATTAATATAAAACAGAAACAAATATAATAATAAACGTAATTAAATTACAATTAAGGTAGCAATAATTTTTTACAATCTCTCACACACAGAAATTACAGGAACATCGAATTGAGATCGATAAGTATTAATGCTAAATAAAAATTTAAGAATAAGACAAAGTTTAGTTTGTAACGATGTTACTCAATGGTTATCTACTTAAAAATAAAACCTTAATTCTTTTTTCTTCTTCAAGAGGATTCCTCTTTAAAAATGCTTTATACCAGTGACGAGAAGGTCTTCCGTTGGTGAGTGATGTGTCTTTTCCTGTTTTTACCACAAAATGTTGCACTGAATTTAACAATATTTCCTTTGAAACTGGAAAACCTTGATTTATCACTTTGAAACACTACTCTGCCAAGGCTCTTTCATCAAAACCGTAGGAGGCCCTGGGCAAGTAACAGTAGGAAATTTTCCCTTTACTCGAGACTGCAGTGTAGCATAAGGAACATTGAAAGTCTTGCTTGCGTTAAATATTGATCTCTCTTATTCATCACTTCATCTACTGCTTTTTGCAAATATGCTTTAGAGTAACAGTATCTTGAAGATTTTGTCTGAAAAATTAAGGTTAGGTTACATGACACTTTCAAGCTATCGATAATTGTTACACACACGCAATTCGAGGAGGATAACGCGATTAAATTAATTCTTTATAAATAAATTATATCCTACCTTTTTCTCCTTGCCCACGATGACTTCGTGATGACAATTTAGCTTGGTTCCAAGTATAAAAAACTAAAAACACGTTAAAACGACGCTTTGAACTCCATACATGAGCTTAGCTCCATACGTAACGAAAATGGCCGAAAGCATCAGGTTGAAGGAGCTATCTTTTATTTTATTTTTTGTCCAGTGTTTGTATGAGCTGGTAATTCAAATCATATTATTAAACAATTAACAGATATTTTTTCTTTCAAGAATAATTTTTTTTTATATATACTTATTATGTCTATAGTAAGATATAATAATATTTGTAGAAAACTATCGATAATCGGGTCAACTTCCTTATAACTAAGAACTGTAAATTAACAAGATGCGCACGATAGAATTTTCTGTCATCCTCTTTTTCCTCTTGTCCAGGCTATTTTGTACCCTCAGTGGCTAAAAACCTAGAAATTAATTCTCCCTCGTCATGTACCAAAGATTTTTTATTTTTAATTTATGTAAATGTAATCTAGACTGAAAGCAAGGCTCTAATATAATTTTTTTTATATTTTTACATTAATGCAATTTCTAATAACTTGAAGTTAAAAGAAAATACGTGTTCGCGAGATAGAACCTTTTTGCTCGGAAAAGTTGAAGTAGAATCTTTTTGCCTAGAAAAGTTGGGATAAAATATTTTTGCTCAGAAAAGTTGAGATAGAACCTTTTTAACTATAGAAAAATTGAGCTAAACGCTTTTTGACTAGAAAAGTTGGGATAGGCCATATTTTCACCGAGACGTTGATTTGCAGTTGAAAAAAGAAATTTCTATAATTAAAGAAGTGTTATTAAAAAATGACTTTCTTTTTATCGAAGTTGTAAAAGTTTCTCTATTATAAATCAGAATAAATGCATGTAAAATTTTTACATCACAAGCTATAGATAAAATGATAGGTACGATAAAATTAACAGTTACTATATACCAGTTGTTGATTATGAGTATAAAAATACAATTCGCTTGATTTACATATTTTTAGTAGGTATATACTATCATGCACATATTATTTTATACTAAATTATTGTATACTCGATAAATTTTCTAAAAAAACGCAGCCCCTATTTGGAAGTATTTGGAAAAAAGTTGTGCTGCAAGGAAAAGCAATTTACTTGTAGGATAATTTCAAAGTTAAAGAGGATAAATGTTTGTGTACAAATGTGGTAATCAACGTGGCAGTTAGTCGAGGCGACAGAAGAAAAACAATACACGCGACAGTGGCGAAAAACGAAAGATCACTATCGACTTTCGATAACTTTTCACGCGGATGGTGAAATTATATCGGACCCTCGTTACACACTCGACTTTTCGATCCGATACGGAGGACAGGAGTCTCTCGGTTCAAAGATAAAGCGGTTGCGATCTCTGAGGAGAGAGAGAGAGAGAGAGAGAGAGAGAGAGAGAGAGAGAGAGAGAGAGAGAAGAGAAAGAGAGAGGGGTACGGAGGCGAAGAAGAGGAAGAAGAAGCAGAGGCGAGGAAGAGGGAGCAAGAGAAAGAGAGGAGGTAGGGAGGGGTTGAGGGTGATTGAAATCGGGCGTTGTGGATCGAAGGTGCCTAGTTACGAAGCCCATCAATAAAGAGTCGTTCGGCGTGTAGCGAAGCGAGATGGGGGAGTCTTGACTTATAGCGACGAGCGATGGTCGGAGAATGAGAAAAAGGAAACACACGAAACCGAGCGAAAACGATCGAGCTGTTACGTACTCTAGTCCTATATAACGTGGTTCGGCTCGATCTTGAAGAGTGGTGAATTCAAAATCTGCTTTATCTATCGGATGCTGGGCTCCAGGCTCCGCGGAGCTTATTCCCTTACATCCTGCGAAATGGCGAGAGAGAGAGAGAGACTGAGAGAGAGAGAGAGAGAGAGAGAGAGAGAGAGAGAACGCATTGTTCCACACAGCTAAGATACGATAAGAGAAGCATTTCATAGGAAAACTAGCTTTCTATATTAATCGGAACGAGCGAATAAAGGAATGTCCGTATAATATGCACTCTCTTAAAGTCTCAGTCAATAACAATGGAAAAATTGACCTCAAAATTGACACTAGTACCTATAGCATCAGTAGTATTCTCTGTAAGCACGCAATGTATGCGAGTCGTTAGCTTTGTATAGGCGCATATTTCGCCGAGGGGCATTGTCGATGGCGATAAAAGCTTTTCGACAGAACGCTCCTATATGGCTCCCAGAGATACTCACCTAGTTAGCTTATATATACACACATGCATTCGGCTAGTATACCTTCAGTCCATATAGTTCATAGCGGCACGAGCGCAACCAGCCAAAATGTTACTATTTTTTTGAATGTCGTCCCGAATCGCGAGAATCGGTTTAGTTTTTGCTGCGTCTTTTTTTTGTTGCTCCGGGATCATCACAATGTGCGCAGCGGTATATATGCTCTGAAAAAGAAAATATACCGAGGGAAAAATGTTAGTAAAAGGCTGTTTTTCTCAAAATATTAAAGCGAGTGCAGAGAGCAATAAATCTTCTTGCTTGTATCACAATTTGTACCATTCTAAGCGATTATTTTTAACGCGAGAAATATAAGCTACTGTATAAGCATTTTCCTACAAAATACTATGACAAATTGCACCCTTGTACGATCTATTAATTCTTATTTATATTCACTATGAAAACACTCGAATATTTACACGTAAGTGTATATTTTTTAACTATAATATAATTTATTTATTACACAGGCCCTTTGCTATTTTAACATCTCATAGAGTTTTCATGTCAATCTTTGTATGACTGCATTTCCTGTATAAATATCTGAAAAATAAATAATGTATCAAAAAATATGTAAAACTTTTTGTGGTAGATTTTAAAAACCTTATTTAAATTAAACTCCTTAAATCCTAAAATTTTCTGACATTTTGCAGTGTATTGTACTTTGGATTCTAAAATAGTATGTTTTTCAATAATATGAATAATTATCGAATTTCATAAATCGAATACTTATAATCGATGTCTTATACGAGATGTTCACGTTATGCTCGAAAATGTTAATATAATTTGTATTTTGCACACTGCTTTTGGCCGATTATTGGTTAAACATTACATAATTTCATAAATTTATGTTTTTCTGTAAGTATCTAATGGATACGATAATAACCGTAACTATTCTGGAATTCGGGGCAATATGCCAGTATACGCTACATCGGATAATTACTAAAATAATCGTCAGATCCGGTTAGTAATCACTTAAGGGGTATTAAAGTCCTATCCTTACCATTAAACTGTTTTACCGACCGGATTCTCAATAATTAGTTATAACTAAATAAATACTTGAAATTATGTAAATAGCAAATACAGATGCACTACGTGTATAAATTATCAATCATCTAGCAAAGTTTTAAGTGAATATTAAAACCTTTAAAAATTCTTGTTTCGAAATGAGCGAATTTTTTAATAACTATATATATACATTGAAAACTGTATAATGGATAACTGTAAATAGACATGGTCATTGCCCAAAATAAAATGAACAATTATTTTGTGAGCAACTGACTGGCTCTAAACAAACGTTCATGAAAACAGTCTACATGACATTTGGAAACTATAGAGATAGTGTTCCAGAAGTTTTATTTAAGGTATTGAGTACTTAAAATAACTCAAAACTCTTGTAATATATATGATTCATCAAAGTTGGAGTGAAAAACCTTAGATTTTCATTTTAGATTTCGAATTAGCACCAGATAATATGTAAGAGATGTATATATTGTTTTGAGTTCGGACCCTTTTCTTTTTTTTTGTGGGCCTATGTAATCAATTCAGTTAGAAGCGCGAGGTGATGCATCGCGCAAGAGGTAATCTTCATTTGCCTCATTTGTTACTGTCCACTTTATACCCTATTTACTGTTCCACAAGAAAATCGAATGATCACAGTATAGCCCTTTCATTAAACAAATAATTCAATATACAATATACAAATACTTCAGTATCATATATAATTTTGAAAAAAAGTCTATTATACCGTGTTTTTGAATTTATAAACATATCGACTAATACTAATTTCATAAATTCCATTGCTTTCATTTTCATTTCATAATGCCATTGTCCGCTGGTATTCTCCTTTAGTTACAATTATTTTATAGTGTACTAAAAAGGAAATGATTTGATAATTCAATTATTAATTATATTTCTCTGCATTCCATTTTTAGTATATCGTTAGGGGTTTCTTGTACGTTATCAAAAAATATTTACTTTGTGATATGTTCCAGATGGACATTCACCTCAGGTTGGCCGTCAACTTTTCAAAAAAAGTGGAATTCACATTGTACTTATTCATTTATAATGTATGCGGGGTTATTCTCTAATCATGTCACGTAAGATATACTTATTGCTCTTTAAAAAAGTTTTTTGATTAGTCAAAATGAATTTTCTCACGTATGTCACTCAGTGAGATAATCAGAAAATAAGGCCCCAGGCGTGGAACTATATTGACACACTGGAGCTAACGAGCAGCAATCACGTGATTCCGACACATATTTTATTTTCATAAATCTGTATGTAGACTAATGTGCACGCAGTAAAAATATTTGCTACAACTACTACAAGGCTTCAAACTGCATCTATAAGTCATGTACCAATTTACGTATTTACGATTCCATACGCATCAACTATCGAATTGGTTGATAGAGGTATTATGGACAAGGGGTAACATAAATCTTACGCGTCACACGATTAGTATTTATATTCAACTAAAATTATCTACTAACTATTATTAACGTAATATAGAGATATCTAAATTTTATTATTTTTTGAATACGTTGCGTGCGTATGAAACATAGTAGTAAATTCATTACAATTTTTACTTTGCACAAAGTAATTTTTAAATTATGACAATCGTTACTGTAATGCTTGTATGGTAATTTTGATGAGATTCATTTACTTCTTCAAAGAACAAACTTAATATCAACTTATAAATATATAGTTGAACTTAGACATATAGTTACCGCCAATTAGCCATTTTTCATTTTAGTTGTTGATTTTTTAAGTTTTCTTTAATTTTTAGACTAGAGGCACAAGCCTTATATCACAGGGAGGTTGTCTCTGCTTCAATAACCCCAAACCTGAGAAATAATATGTAAAGAACTATTAGTGAATGCGAATACCCCTTGAAACCGCTGGATTAAAAATTGATCATCTTTCAAAACATTTTTTTATATTTATGTATATACTTTTCTATATAATTTGATTCTAAAAATTCATTTTATTTGTTTAATCTTTTAAGACCGAGACCCAATTGGAAAATTTTAAAAGTCTATTTTTTCACGATTTTGCATTTTTCAATAGTCTGTAAAAAAGTAAATAAATTTTTTTTTCAATGTACGATGGTTCATATATATGTATATTATTCCGACGTTACTAAAATGTAAAAATCACTCAGATTTGCACAGCATTTGAATTTCAATTATTTTATGGCTTTAGATTTTCACGTGGCGTGTACGTCATGTAAAATCTTTGTACATTATTTATAATTGAAAATATATTTTTTTTCAGATATCTTCTGTCGTTCTTTATTTAGGATCATATTTTAGAGGTCCGGTTATAATTAGGTAACCAATTAATTTATGAATCTTTCTTAAAGGAAGTCTTCGAAAAAGAATTAAGTTTTTAACTAGACATATAAAACCTACGTAATTACTTCCAGCATAAAAAAATATTAAAATAATAAAAGTTTAAAAAGTAGATGGATAATATGGGGGCCCTTCTAACAAGGAAACCTCTCGAACCCGACCCTCGAAAGGTACCCTGATTTTTTAATATGTTAAAGTACATCAAAAATCATTAGACACGTGTTTTTTTACGTGCTATTTCGTCGATTTAGGGGTGAAATACGTCGAAATACGAAATAAGTTTTCACTCAAAAACAGTTTTTTTTTAAATATCCCAAGAACTATTTGGACCTTTTAAATAAAATAAACGCTATTTTATTTCTTATAAAAAGGCGCTTGCACTAGCACTGTTTTACGGCAAGGGGTTGCATCCCCTATTTTCTGTAAGGGTAAACGTGATTTTTTTTTACGTTTTATTGGTACTAAAATTTTTCAATAAGATCTATGGGATTAAAAATCATTCTATTATGAAGAAAATTAAATATTAAAGTTGAAGTGTCTCACAGGGTCTTTTCAAAAAAATCATTTGAAGGGGTGAGTTTAACATAAATTAGAAATATCTATTTTTAGCACTATAAAAATTAATTTCAACATATTTTTGCACTTGAAATATTGGAACGCTTATTTTAAGTATTATTATGCATCAAATAATTAATTAGCATTATGTTTCATGGGGTTGATTTCACCCCGTCTACTATATCGTTATAGGATTATGAGTGCAAGCATTTCCTTTTCGTTTTTTATATTATTATACTGATACTTGATAGATTTAAAATTAAATCTTTTCTTTTGCTCCATAATCTTTTACCCTTACAGACAATAGGGGATGCAACCCCTTGCCGTAAAACCGTGCTAGTTCAAGCGCCTTTTTATAAGAAATAAAATGGCGTTTATTTTATTAAAAAGGTCCAAATAGTTATTGGGATATTTAAAACAACTGTTTTTGAGGGTAAACTTTAAGGGCGAATTTCACCCCCTAAATCGACGAATTAGTAGGTAAAAAAATACGTGTCTAACGATTTTTGATACACTTTAACATATTAAAAAAACAGGGTACTTTTCGAGGGTCGGGTTCGAGAGGTTTCCTTGTAAGTTATACTAAATTGTTCAGAAATCAATAAAGCGTATAAAAATGAGTTCGTATGGAAAATTTAAAGAAAGTCACAGAACCGACCGAAATTTTTAAATCAAAATTATATTATTACGAACTATCAATCTTTTCTAATGACATTAATTTTTTCCTATTAGGTATTCTATCTGGATATATCTTTTTCGTGGTTAATAAATGCACAAAATAATAGTACTTTTCAACATGGGTGGGTAGGTGGGTAAGTTGGCTTTTTAGCGCATGGGACGTTTTTACCGACCAAAGTGAGGGAGAAAAATCACATGCGCTAAAAGTCAACTTACCTACCACTGTTGAACAATATTTTATATTACAAGAGCCTCAAAATTATGTCAAACTTGCGATTTTTAGCTTAGAGTGGTATAAAGAATAATTTACTAAATAATGAAAGTAAATAATAAATTAAAAATGAATTTGGGAACAGCTTACTATTTTTGAAGATGTTATGTACCATTGAATTGACTGCAGATTTTTTATATGCTGTGATGTATGTAACTTTTATTATTTTATTACTACTAATATTAAAATTCATGATTTATGAAATTAATAAGATAGTTTTTGAAGAGATAAATTTATTACTTGATGTAAAGTGGCATAAAATAACTCCAAATTCCATTTCCGCAAGCAAATAATTTATTGATCAGAGCTGACATTTCGTATATGTCAAATAAATACGCCCCTTCGGTACATGTGCAGATCAATAAATACACATATGTAGGTAACAATTTTTTTTTTATATTTTCTCAGCAATTTGTCTGAATAAGATAAATTTTTAATGCTATATTTTATACAATATTGAATATGTATAGATAAGAGATAACAAACTATAGTCCTAATGAATTCCTCGCCCGAGACGGTATTAGGGGAGCGTGGGAGAAGTTGACGCACCTAAAGATTCTATTATTTACAATGATTATAATTGTGTATAATATAAAAAATTATAATCTGCACAAACAATTGCGGATGGAATTTCATAAAACTTGAACCACATAATGATTACATCATTAAAGCAATGGTGACAGAGAGATTTTTTCCAAAAATTAATCTCTATCTTTATATGTTGCGTTAAATGTAAGAACCGGTAAGGTAGGAATTTTTGCGATCATAGCACATCCCCTTAACTATAAATTAATAAGCTACAACTAGTTTACCCCTTTTTTGAGTAAAATATTAAAATAATAGTGATTTCCAACAAGTTCAATTGCGCCAAATTACCCGATCAGTTGTCCTAAGTGGCACACTAAATATTTTGAATGCAAAAGTTTGTTTAATGTTTTATAAAATAAAATTGAAAAAAAAAACCGAATAAAAACTCACTAAAAACCAGGTTCTATCAGGACTTCTCTCCAACAATTATTGTACAGACATTTTAAAAAAGGATTGTTGTTTCAAACGATAAGCACGTCATTTTAATAGTATTTAATCATTGTTTTTGTATTTGACTACAAATCATATCGAAAAAGATATTTTATTAAAAAATATGCCGCAGGAAAAGTTTTATGGTTGTGTAAGTAATGATAGATAGATGAAAACGGAAGAGGATTTTACATCATCACCTACGGTAATAGATAAATTAATTATATCTTTTTATTCGATTTATGCACGCTATATTTATATAGATGTATGAGAAATGAGGGCAGCTTGGTACATTCGGGAACAATTAAAAAATTATTTATGTCAATGCATATATAGGATAAACAAATAAAATTTAAAAAATGGGTAAAGTAGTATCCTACAGCATTAGTCATCATTGGTCATGAAACTAAATTCCAATACGAAATATAAAGATCAATCACTAACTAAACTCGGTGATTTGAGTGTTTTAGTAAAATAATTGGAGCTCGTAAAATCACATTTCAGAAACTAAAAATACCGTTTTCATACTCATAAAATGTGTAAAAAATTTATACACACAATATCACCAAAACTCAAAGTTGTCTTTTAAATTCACATGTTGAGCGATAAAAATATGTAAGACTTTTTGGCACAGAGAGATATGCAAAAGACCGTGGATGAATATCGAGTTTTAGCGGCACAGTACATATTATCCAGGTTCGTTGCTGTTGCCGTACAAAGTGAAGATAAAAGCTGTTACTGTGCGGCGGCATATTTTGCTCGCGCAGCTTCAGAGCTTTTAAAGAGACGAGTGGGTACTACATGCGCACGTTAAAACGACCAATCTTTTCAAACATTTTTGCTCTTGAAGCAGCCTTTCCCGCTGATAAACATCACCGATACACTTGATTCCTCGATGTACTCGCCATAAAAATATATTTTCACGTGCGTCTCTCATTTGCAAGGCTGCCGTACCACGCAAAATTGAATTTCAGAGGGTGGGATGGCACGCTTAGGCAAGTCGGATTACGTTTTTAATGTAGTTTTCTGGGGGGGGGTTTAAGAATTACACAAGCTTTATGAATGGAAGTGTGAGCGTGAAAAAGAGTTGAGGTTAAAGTGAAATTCTTCATTTCTGATTGAAACCGTATATTCGAATTGCTAAAATTCTAATTTCGCTTGGCTATATAGTAAAAGTAAGTCAAATGTATTTTTGCATTTCATGCTCTAAAAATATCTTTACGGAAAATAATGTTTTTTTTAAGACTATTTGTAATTTTGCTTCTAAATACCAGACAAAATAGATGGCCCGGGTATAAGTAATTTAAAAAATTAAGTCTAAGAAAAGTCTGCATGCAGAAAAACTGGGCTCTTGAACATTTTTCGTGCTCGCAAAAAACAATCCTTTATAATTTACAAATCAATTATTGCAGGAAAATACCGCTGCTAATTTATTAGCACTTATTTTCCTCAAACTGAATTAATTGTTCCAATATATATATAAATAATAAATAATTTCCTATCATTTGGGGTATTCTTTAAACGTATTCTTTATGCGAAATTTTAAATAACAATCGCACTAGATTTTATACATAGATAGTATATGAATACTACAAAATATAAGATTGTGCTTTATGTTTTACTGTCTAAGTCATGGATTTGCGGTACAGTACGGAAAGTGTTGTTATTAATAGTTCGATACGAAAACAGACGAAACTCGGTTACGAAAGGGTGGCGAGGATGTAGGTATTTATATTAATATAAGAAGTTGTAGAGCAAGTGTAGATAATCAAATATGCATTATATACCTGCAAGCGAGAAGTTCTCAGAAGCAGAAAAACAATGCTCAGATAAACTGGAGTGCTTTTCAAGGCTCTAACCAAGAAAAGAGTTGTGAATACTACACTATGGAGCGTACGCGAATGAAAAGGAGAGAATGAATAAGCGAGGAATCGAGATAGAATAGTATATAGGGAGAAGTAAATTAGATAGCCAAGCACCGTAACGCGATCGTCTTTTGCGCGTTAGTATAAGAAAGAGTGAAACAAAACGTACCAAACATCTTTATGAACATCGTAGATCGAGAATAATCAGAGTACAATGCAAACACAACTGTAAGAACATGTTAAGCTTTCAAAATTTTCATTTTTTTTATTGCTCAATTTGCAAATTTTTATATTCATATACATTTTTCACTCCTAAATTGAACAACTAATCACGTAGGTTCTATTTATCATTCTAATATTGCATTATAAATAAGGACATAGCAAAAATAATGTATAATGAATTATTTCGTATATAAAGAACATATTTTCTTATACAAATAATTTTTCTGCATTTCTGCTGAGCAATTCTGCCACTATTCTGCTGCAAAGTGCCAAACTGTAGGTTTCTTTTACAGAAGATAAAAGGTAAAGGTCCAGGATCTCTAAGGTAAGCTTGAGAACCAGTACTTACTCTTGTCTACTTGCAGAATGTTAAAATATTGAAAATTGAACGAAAGAAGTATGAAACCGTAAATGTGGGTAATTAGTGTGCTCGTCCGGATCGGAGAAGCCTGACCTGTTTTCGGCGGTAGTGGTCCTCAGATCGAGGAGAACCTCACCGGTTTATAAGTGCCCTCGGACCCGTTTCTTTCTCGACGCATTCCGTTCACCGTTTCTTCTGTTCTCGACGTCCATTTTATATTCGTATATTGCCCAGGGTATATTCGAGATCTTTGATTATAAGTAACTCTTCCAAGCTTACTACGAATCCACTGCAAGATTCTCCGATAAATATTCAAATACAGAAATAGATACTTTTGAATTTGTATGCTTAAATAGCACTTTTATATTGGACATTTCATTTTAACGGGCCCAAAGCTCTACATAATTCAACCTCTTTCAAAAGCATTTGAACCGATTGCGACGTCTAAAAGATTAAGGTTGTTGTACCAGATAATTATAAATTTTGTGTCCCGTTACATATACTTGTGATTATGACTCAGTTAATATTTAGAAGCTTAGAAAACCTGAGAAGAAAGACATTGAGGTTTTCATTTTTAGCTGTTTATAAGACAGCTAAAAATAAATAAGTAAATAAATTTGGGTTTACCAATTCTAATAACTAGTAATTAGAAAAAATATAATGGTTTAATTCGAATATTTAATGATTACACAGGCCCACAAAAAGTACCCTTAACTATTTTGGCCTTCTAAACTCGAATGTGAAATATAAAATAGGGCTCGCATTGTTTACTTTGTTCACTTTAACTACCATGTAATTTTTTTTTTTTTTTTGATAATTCTAATAATTCTACATCAAAGCTCAATTCTTCCTCTTTAGTTTAAATAAAAAAAAGAATTTTCTAAAATTTTTCTGCGCATTCTACAGCGTTTTGAAGCATAAATTGTGCTTAGTTCAAATGAGAATAGTTCCCAACTACAAGGCTAAAATATATAGGGATAAGATGGTCTCAACTCCAATTATGTATGCAGCTTCTATAATCAAGTTTATTTTATGAAAAAAGAAGAAATAAAAATTGCACTGATTTAGACTAGCAAGGTGATTGCGCCTCCTTAAAATGTTCGAATAAAAGCTGGCTTCTGGTAGATGTCTGGTATTTTTATAAAATTAAAAAATGGTGTTAAAATGACAGCCAAAAATACAGCTTTAGTCACGAATATGAACGAAAGAGGTCAGTCCAATTTTGATTTCTACCGATTGTAACATCCTCAAACCTTATTATAATCAAACAAAATAAATATTGGGAGTTGTTTCTTTCATATCAGTGACTAAATCTGTTTTTTTTAGCTGCTATTTTAACATCATCCAGACATTTATCGAAAGCAGACTTCCATATGAAACGTTATAATCGGTCCAAATGAAATTCGTGTAGAGCTTTGTGCTCGTTCACGTAAGATGTCGTATATAAATGCATTTGTATATGTCAACCACATTCATTTAAAATTTATAATATAAATGTTCTATAGTATCTATTAGAATTAATTTGCAAACAAAATTGTTCCACTTGGCGGTAGGACCCGTCTGAAGTCAAAATTATACCAAAATTTTAGTATTACTTCCAGCTATAATAATAGCGTTCTCAAAAAACTTATAATTATTTATTTAACAAAAAACACAAAATTACGAGTGAAATTTTTTTTTCATTTAGTATTCTTGCATCGAAATCGTCAGTGGATTTCGGTGGTTGGATCAATCTTTAAAGCCTCGTCGAAATTTTTCGATTTCATTCACTAGAAGCTGAGATATATCAATTTGGATAAAAGTAATATATATTAAAGTATTCAAATAAAGTTAATGGCACCGGATTTATTTTTAAGGAATCCTGGAGAAAAGAAGAACTTTTTAAATATATTTTATTGCAAGCAATTATTTTGAAAATAGTTATATAACAGACCCTTTAATTAACAAGTTATAATTCAAATGATTACTATACTTAAAATATCTACTCTAAGTATGTTATAATTTACTTCATAGCAGTTTTGTGAAAATTTGTTAATTGAGTAAAAAAAAAATAAAGCAAGTTCTAAAGTAACAAAAAGTAAAATAAAGGTATTCCTTATACTAAACTTAAAAATTATCATAATTTAGGTCTACATAATTTTTGAGAATGAAATTTTAATATTCAAGTAACATTTTTAAGATTCTTCTATTACCTTCAATGCAAGTCAAGATAAAATAAGCATTATATTTATACGATTT
>UELU01142351.1:25581-38862 GCA_900490025.1 Megastigmus dorsalis
TAATTAAAGATTCCTAGTCAAATATACAGTTAAAAATATTTCGAAGATTTTGATCAATATATTCTTAATTTTTAAATGAGTAATAAAATATTTGTTACATAAATAAAATGCATTAATTTTTATTCGTTATGTTTAAAAACAATTTTACTATTCTTATTTACATAGTTTTTTTTATATAATAATTTCTAGTCCCTAAATTATGTATTTTTCATGTCATTGTAAATATAAAAATTGTTATACATTGCATGCATAAAAAATAACAAATTTACTTAATGCAGCTTGTAGAAAAATTTTTCAATGTAATTGTCGCCCATATATGGGCCATGTATTTCTTCGAAGCAAACATGACATACCAAATTCACATATTGGCCATAGTTTTCCAATATTTGGAGTAGGTAGTAGTCGCAGTCTCTGTGGCTATATATTTCCCATATATGATACATATATTGGTAATAGTCTTTCCCATACGTGATCCATATATTGGAGATAGTCTTTGCAATATATTGGCCATACAAACTATTTTTCCGCGGGTATATAACAGACCCTTTAATTAACAAGTTATAATTCAAATGATTACTATACTTAAAATATCTACTCTAAGTATGTTATAATTTACTTCATAGCAGTTTTGTGAAAATTTGTTAATTGAGTAAAAAAAAAATAAAGCAAGTTCTAAAGTAACAAAAAGTAAAATAAAGGTATTCCTTATACTAAACTTAAAAATTATCATAATTTAGGTCTACATAATTTTTGAGAATGAAATTTTAATATTCAAGTAACATTTTTAAGATTCTTCTATTACCTTCAATGCAAGTCAAGATAAAATAAGCATTATATTTATACGATTTGATAAACGATCATAGACAAAACGTATTGAGTAACTCCTGATATTAGATTTACGTAATTTTTGGTTTACGTTTACGGTCTAGGCGTACACTATTGCATTGAATTTACGATCGCTATGTATATAGCGAATATATGTTATGTACATACATGGAAATTATAATAAAAATTTGTAATAAAATTGTACAATTTATTTACATATCATATCAAATCACTGATTCACGAATAAAATATTTTAAATAATGTTTTTATACATAACGAATTACATATCTTCCATACAGAAGATGGATTTATTTATATAAGAACTTTTAGGAATTATTTACATAAGAACTTTTCCTATTTTTAAATGACTTTTCAGATACTTTTGCATGCATACTAATTTTCCATTACAAGTTACATCCTTGAAATTTAAGAGTGCCCTCGTACTTTTTAGGGCTACTTTATGCTAATTTTGAAAAGTAGACATTATTCATTTGCAGATTACCTTTAATATTATAAGGATACCCTGAACAGTTCTATCTTCATCTTTTTCTCTCAGCTGTCCTATCTTTCTCTGTAATTGATAAAGATAATCTTGTTTTTAATGTAACAAATTTATTCTTAGTTAGTGACTGGAGAACATTTAATCAATTACCATGAAGAACAGCTAAAATAAAAAGTAATTCGAGTCTCAGCACTGTAAAAAATATGTTATAGCTATATTATTTCATTAACTTTCCCTCTATCGGCTCGTTGGTTTGATACTTTCTGTACAAAAATTTCATTGATTGAATTTAACAAAATATATAAAGATACTGATTAATTTTTTGAAAAAACTCTCAGTCACCACCTCGGCAATGACTTAAACTTTACGTGGTTTTAGTTTTATGAAATTCCATCCACAATTCAGACACATTTTTGTCCTGGAAAAATTCTGAGATATAAATCGATGTGAATTACGAACGAAATTTGCGCCGGCAAAAATCTTTGTTAATAATTGTGGATGGAATTTCATGAAACTTGAAACACATAATGTTTACATTATTATCGAGATGGTGACAGAGTTTTTTTCAAAAATTAATCTCTATATTTATATATTGTAGAGGTTTTGGGTCGTCGGAGTTCTTATGTTATTGCACGAGTGTGTGTGTGTGTGTGTGTGTGTGTGTGCGTGTGTGTGTGGGTGTGTGTTATCTTACAATGCAAGCGTAGCGAGCAATTGCAGCTTGTACTTACATTCATTAAGATTGCTTACGTAGGTATTAAAGCATTAAATGTCTTATTTCTTTGGTAAAGATGACTTCAGCACGAGGGGCCGGATTGTGTGAGTAAAAATCTTTTATGATTTTTCAATTAGAAACATCAATTAATACATAAAACATTAACTTTTATGTATAACTCACGACAGATTTTATATTAAACTTAAAATTTTTGTAGAAATAATGCGTTGTGATTACGCATATATGATGTGTACGCACTCTTATAGAAAGGACTTTATTTTTTCAACTTCAATATTAAATATTTTTCTTCGCAACTCCTATTTTCTCTCGCGGATTTCATTCCTTATAAAAGGAGGACGCCGGTAGCGGCCTATGGTCAAACTTGGCATAAATCCTATAAAATCGACTTCAGCACAAAGAATCCTTAAACTCTGAAGTATTTGAATAAAAAATGTCTTCTCTATAAAGTGGGAAATATAAAAAAGTGATTTTTTCCAAATTTTAATACTAGATGTCGGATGAAATCTTGAGTTTTTCACTCATTTTAACAAAATTGACTTGAATTTTTTTTATATTTCCGCGCATTTCCCCCGATTAAATTTTATTCCAATATTAATGTTTTGATCAGCTCTAAAGAATAAAAAAATTTTGTACGTTTATCTAGGTTTATTTATTTTCTACGCATTCGTCGGCGTCCTCCTTTACCATGTTATTTTATTTTTGTTTTTCATCAACATCTGCATTTTAAATAAAAAAATATTGACTTTGAAAGCTCTTCGACGAATGTTTGGCTTATGTTCTCTGCTTTAAAAATAGAAACTTTAAGATTGTTTTTATCAATTTTTTTATCCGTAACTAGATTTAATTTCAAGCATGCTAATAGATATTAGTGTTAACTACAATGTATTACAAAATAAGATGATTTTACTTTTTAGCCCTTCGCGCTAAAATTACCTTAAGATCGATGAAACAACGATGTAACTGATGGATAATCATTTAGAACAGCCAATTTATGTGGTAATCTTTGTCTACCTTATCACCGTATATATCCGTACGTTATCTATTCTCTATGACGTAAAATATGCTACCTTGCTTTTGGGCGCTTTGCACTTAAAATATCCATGAATGAGATATTCTTTAAAGTGGGTAGTAAATAATTTTGTGCATGTCAATGGAAACGTATTAGCATTGTTCAAAGATTTTGAGAATACGGTATACCGCCTATTTTAGCTTATAAGCTGCTAAAATATAATTAGCAAGTTAATCATTTCAAACAACAAAAGAAAAGTTACTGATAAGTAATTATACACGCAACAATGATTTTTTTGTTTAATAAATACTTATTAAGATTGTGAATTATATATTATAATAGAGTTAGGTGGACTATCGAACAATAAATGCTTTGCAAATAATCAGTTCTATAAATTTTCAGACACATGTTTTAAAGTTTGCAATTCAGTGGACATAAAATGTTCCTATATTCTTTGTTAATTTGCAAATTTTGAAAAAATCTATAATAGGTTATAGAAGACTTTTTTCTAAAGCCTATCCTGGTTCATTAATATTAATAGTGAAGGAATATTCTTAAATGCAACAAATGGTATTTCTTAGGAAATAAAACAGTGTTTCATTTGAAATGCGTAGGATTCATTTGGTCACCAGATTTCGTTAATAGAATGATAATATAATCAAGTACTTAATTATTATTATGTTTGAAAGTGGGGCCATTGTCAGGCATACTTCATGCTTTAAGTTTTTATTCTCTGCAAGTACTTTATCCAGGTTATCTCGAAAAAGCTTTTTAAAGTTTGATTTTTGCTTTCCTTTTACAGCGCCAGCATCCACGATTATGATTCTGTAACTTAATAGAATCTTGAGAAACTTCTATGTGACCAAGTTTTAAAGTAATCGAAAGGATTGAAGATACTTGATCACAGGTATTGTTAATTTTTAAACCATATACGAGTTTTAAATATCAGTGTCATAAATGTTTATAAAATGTCAGTCTTTATCGCAGAATTCCAAAGGGTTATATAACCCTTAAATTTTAAAGGTGACGAACAAAAAAAGTATCTATAGGTGGGGTAAACGATATTCGAACATTTATAAAAAATAAAAAAGTTATTTGCAATTATTTTTATGTAGAAATTGTAAATAGCATATATTCCAGCGAAAATAAAGCAAGTTCGTGCTTCTATCTCTTACAATCTGAAATTGAAAATGCGTATAAAAGTGCACTTCGGACATACCAAATTAATTGTTCTTCTCGAAACTAGACTACGAAACTGATCCGACGTTTGCGAAATATGTATCGGGTTGAATCTTGATTTTCATTTAAATTTATATATTCCAAACTTTTTTCAAAATATTAGTTCTGATATATATTTAATGAACGATAGGCTTCCAAGATAGGAGACGATACAAGATTACCGTAACTCGTTGAAAGCAAGAGCTTCAATTCATTTTATTTTGTAAGTCTTGGAGAAGTTTTTCCACAAGTAGGTAGTTCTTTTTTACGGGCTCTTTGTGAATTACAATTTTTGTGGCCTATCTGGTAAAGTGAAGGAAGCAATGAATATCAAAGAAAACCTCGGGGATGTTTATTGGTAAATGGCTAATTTGTGTTTGAGAAGCGCAGGGAATTCTCAGAAGTGCATGCGGCCGAGTTAAAAAGTATAAAGGGGAAAAGTAGGCGGCGAGGTGATCGTTTGTGATAAGGATGCTGAGGTATAGAGTTGCACACCAGTTAGTCAAACAGGAGATTCCTAAGTTGAAGGCGCGCGTTACAGCATTAGAGTACGGTATACCGGGGATGGAGCATAGTTAGGAAGGGGCCATTGATCTTGTGCCTTTTAACTTCTAGTGCACGCTCGTCGTCGGCCAACCGCGCACCGGCTTCTTCTTTTTTTGCTCTCTCCCTCGCTCCGTCCGCGCGGGCTCTTTCCGGCGCCTCTCTCTCTCTCTCTCTCTCTCAACTCCTCAATTCCACGGTTCACCGGCAAATCTTTTATTTTCATTTCACCCTCGGCGGCTCGAGTCGATCCTTTGCCTTATTTATCTTCGGCGGTCTCGCGCTCTGGAACGTGTCTCGCATGCTCGCCTCGATCTTGCTTGCCGCTTGCCGCTTGCGCTGTACTCCGGCGGCACCGACTGCATGCCACGGCTACGCGGCCGATAGTCTTCTTCGCTCCTTTTCGCACTTTGCCGCTATAGTTATATATCGTTCCGGACGTGGATCCGTATAGCGTCGACGCTGATATCGTCTGAGATTTCGCAAAAGAGTTCTGTGTTTTACAGATCGAAAATTCGCCGCGGAAATCCTTTATTCCGCACAAAATACTTTCCTCTCGATATACAGTGGCCGAAAAGGCGAAACTGCGCTTGCGAGCAGATAACCAATTTCCGGGCGTTTGCTTTACCCTATCACCAGACCCGCTTTCGCTTTCAAGGGGCTTAACATCTCCCCTCATTCTTTATGCAAGCACCTTATTCGGGAAGAAAAAACTGATTGTCTTTTAGGTGCGCGCAGGCCTCTTACTCTTGCTGGATTATACCTCTGCCTCTATTACAATACTTTTTTTCGACGCTCCATCATGATATTCGCAATTCTTATGAAATCGCGTAGTAAAGTGTTAGTGAATATATTATTTTCTATACTGTATAAATTTCAAACTGCATACTAACAAAATACACGTAAAAAGTATAAAAGTGGACCGCTTAAGTACTTCAATTTTACTGCTGCAATGTTTACATAATTTGCAGAATATATTAACATCATAACAATTACACAAAACTATTGACCTCGTTTTAAGCAGTTTTATCTTAATGTAACCATACTGGTAATGAATAACATTTGTGATATTCCAAAAACATACTCCTTGTAGTGCTTAGCTTTATTAATTTATTATTCTTTCTCTGGATACAAGTAAAATAAGAAAAAATTATGAAAAAAATTAATAAATGTGTATTTATAATTAATAATAAAAAAGAAAAGTAAATCGGAACATTACTAACCAATTGTTCAATACAAGAAATTTTATAATAAAATAAACTATAAAGAAACAGGATTCACTAGGTGCTCTGCATATTTATATAAATAATATTTAAAAGAATCGAATTTGTATTTCTCTATTTAGCTTTATTTCTGTCTCCCAATGGCTGCATTCGGCACTGGCATTTCGAACAGAAGCGTACCGTAATTGGAAAGGAGCAATGGATTTTTTTTGGTCATTCGAAATCAAAATATTATTTTCGAATAACGTATACGCATACCCCGCTACTCTAGTTTGAGCAACCAAGGGAATCCTCTTCCCTACTGAATAATTTTTAAATTAAACCATATTCGAAATAAAAGAAGACCATTCCCTGCTTCCGTGCAATTACCATTTTACCTATAGCTATTGCACGACTGGGGAACCGACGGTTGATTACCTTTACTATAGGTGGCTTCTCCCTCTCTCCCTCTCTACTTTCCTAATCTCCTTAATCGCTGTGCAGTCATGAGGAAAAACCGCAGCCAATATATTGTCATTTAATTCTCTTAAGATTAATTATTTCTTTTTACATAAGGCAAAGCAGAAAATAAGAATTGTTGCCAATAGTTTGGCAATTAGCTTCCTCAAATTTTTGTTGCTATCAAAATATTTATTTAGACAGTTTTCAACATAACATAGAAATTTTTTCAAAATGTTACATTCGAATTCAGTAATTTCGATTCGAGTGTGCAAGGAAAAAAGTCTATGGACTGCACAAATCGAGATATTATCTTAATAAACAATAAAGTCAAATTTTATTAAATTATTTTATACTACTTAAGCAATATAAATTTTCATAGAAAATTTAACTTTTGTAAATAACTATTGAACGATACAAGATAATTTAAAATTTCTTGTTTATCAATTATTTACATTATTAAAATGTAGATTTAAGTAATTAAAAATTAGAACAAAAAAAAAATATTTAAATCGAAAAATTGAAATTAAAAAAAATATATGAATGAAATTATTATAACTCTTTCTTTCGCGTCATCCTTAAAACAGAACAAAAATTTTAAACCAAGTTTTATAAAATTTGGTCAAATAGCTCCGGAAATGTGGTGTGTGTCATACACCGAGCACACACGCAAACATTTTTTAAAAATAGAATACATCGAGTCCTTGATGTTCAATACATACTTCTATAAGTTTATCTCAAAACATTTTTGGACTATGGCAAAGGCTCATTTTGGAAGAATCAATAATTATGATTAATAATAAAATGCAAATAGAATTAAAAAAGTATTATCATAATTTCCGTGCCCCCTGATTTTTAAAGAAAAAATGACTTTTTCATAATACGGTCACAATTTTGCACTTTTAGTGATGAAAGAAATAGTTTTCTATAAATATATTTTTTTTATAAAAACAGATTAAAAATGGACGGATAGCAGATAAAAATTCAATCCAATCATTCATATTCTCGTCTGTTGATCATCGCCTTTCGATCATTTTTAATAGTCTATGAATGTCGATTTGACAGTGGTGTTAAGACTAAATCTCTTTTCAGCTGATCATAATTTCTCTCAGTATAGAGTAGGATATTAAGCTTATTTCTCTAATAAAATGTATGCAAGTTAAGTATCAATGTCATTCCTTATTTCTTGGTCAATCTGAATTAATTTGTCTCGAACTACAAATGAAACCTTATTGTGCATAAAAAAAACAAACTATTATTTATCAATATCTTCAAATTTTCGCAAAAAAATAAACACAATCTTTTGGTTATATATGTATAAGTGGAAAAGAGTTTCTAGTAATTTTTACCAGATGCATATGATATTTTATCGTAAATCACATATATTCAGTTCAGTTATTTTATTTGTATGCTCGCTTCTCCTCACGAATTTTAACTCATTTAAAGTGGCCTAATGAAGTATCGTCCTAATGAAACATTTACTTGATTTAAGGAAATATTTACTGTATTTAAGAAAACCATATTTAAATATACTAAATAATATTTAAATTTAGTAAATATTTCATTAGAACTATTAAAAGAAATATTTGTCTGAATATAAGTAACGTATATTTTTTCAGTGAATTTTATTTAACTAAAGTCACTTTATTAATATTCAGAAAATATATCTATATTCAAAAAAGAAAAATACTAGTAATTTTCTTTTAATTATAACGCTTCTAATAATAAATAAGAATTTCTTTTTTACTTTTATAGAACTAGTTCATTAACAATAAAAAAATATTGCATCACCTGCATCGACTTCTTACGTTCTTTTCATTTATAAACCACCTATAAAATATCGATGGAAACGACGAGAATCGACTTCTTGTGACCGCTAAAATGGTCTTCTTATTGGAGAAGATATGTCGACGCGATTATCGCGCTATTTAACAAGATTATAGCTTTTTAATGCTTCAATATCCACGTCTGCAAAGTTTGTTACAAGTTTCTATAAAAAAATATTGTTATTACATTTTTATTGGCCATTAATCGATATTGAATAATCGCTCTTTCAATTTTTAATTCCAATTTAGAAATATAGGATATGTATAATATTAATATATGTATGTCTGTGCACACGTGTCTGTACACTTTATTAGTACATGTGAATGTGTTTGCGAGTGCGTCTCATTCTTATTGCTGCAAGTGTATCTATGTAATATTTTTCATCTGAAACATAATTGGAAATCTAGAGTCATGCCACATCTTGGATTCAATTGAAATTGGTAAAAATTTGATATTTTCGTCCCCAGTTTCTATATATTACTATATTTATTGAAAATTCGTGGACTGAGCGCGCTTCATTTATGATCATTTTATCTTTTCCTAAAGTTTCAAGTCAAACTTAATATCGGTATAACAAGCGACTCCACCGGTATGTCCTTAGTGAATCTGTTCGTGAATACTTACCGACATTTTCAGCTTCCTACCAATCTCCTTCAATTTTTAATATTTTAACATTTTGTACAATGAGCATTATTCTAGAGACTACTGCGAATAACGCTTAACTTTGAAATCGAAGATATATTGAAAACTAAACGAAATTCATGCGAACCTGCAAGTGTCGGTAAATAACCGCGTACGGAACAATAATATAAAAAAAGTAGAGTCTTACAATGCAAGCTTAGCAAATAATTGCAGCTAATTTTTATTAATTTTGTAAAGTGCAATAATATTATATAACTTATGAACAAGGCAAAGTGGCGCAGCTTAATGTCTATGAATAAAGTACATAATGTTATTATTATTTACTTATCTATTTAATGAGCAAGAAAGATATTCAAAAGAGATTACTGTTGTTTCTCGAATATGAAAATTATGAAGGTTTCCTTGCTACAATCGACTACAAAAGCTTAGAGATCGCTGATATATGAGAGTCCGTTTAAGCTCGCTCTTTGTTATATACGCTACAAGAGAGGGAGAGAAATGCTTCTAGAGAGGACTGTACCTCATGTACCCACAAGGCTCTTCCCGTTCGTTCTATCTCTCTCTCGCTCTCATAAATCCTTCGAAGATTTTGACAAAACAACACCCTTTGTACATCCCAATTAGTCGAAAACGGCAAGGTCAGACTTTCTAAATGAGTGTAGTATGTTTTCATCATTCAATAACATATTAGTATTAAAAAAAATTTCCTCGAAACGTTCTTACGATATACTAAAAAATGTCTTTGCTCGCATGCTTCGTGTATGGACAATTAGCTTTAAAAGTCCAAACTTCAAGGAAAAATTTCTCGATTTCGTAAAAGTACAGCGTCTTAAAATTTTAACCAAACATGAAGAGTGCTCTTTTAAACATATATAAATATTTAAAAAGAATCTCTTCGATAATGATAAAACTATAGTGAACCTCCTAGAATACAGACTCAAATCTTATCGGCGGAAGACGGTAGAATCTATACTTAGAAAAACTAGAAAATTGTATGATATTTGCAGACAAGATATAAAAATATTATTTAAAACTTTTAAACTTATCTCTGCACACGCGAATGAAATATTTTAACGATACTGATGCGCGCTATATCTTCTCGCTTTCCTTTAGTAATTATCTAGCAGATAAGTTGGTACAAATTTATTTGCTACTTATAATTTTATACTTTTTAACTTAATATTACTTAATGAAAATGAACTATTTATTTTTGTTTGTATTAGGCACATGTAAAAAATTAATAATTATTTAATTTCATCTTACAACTTTTTAATTTTGAAATAGCTTTATAGCTTGGCGTTAATTAAAACAGATCATTAATAAATTTGATTGGTTTCTCTTTTTTTATTGTATGCAGATTAAGCACGTATACAATTCAACGTTATTCAAATCGAGTTCGTGTCCTTCTTTGTCGCAGTTTTTTAGATGTATGTACTGTAGGGCTCTTCGGTGGTTTTCATATAGTAATCTGTTGGTCCCAGGCTAAAGCCCCGGATGATTGATACTGTACAAGCCCCATGTGTAAAATAGCATGTGGTTTGTTTGCAAATAGATCACAGACCTCGAATGCCGATTAGTACCGCAGAGGGTAAAAAATATTATAGCGAGGTTGAAATTATATGTATATACATATAAGTTGACCAATGACATTACTTTGACGGAAACGGAAAGGGAAAAGGTTTTCAAGTAAACAGTACACCATATATGTAAATTTTTTTTCTTAAATTAAGATGCAACAAAGTAGTATGCCTATACCTGACTAATAAAATTCTAAGGACAACTTGCGAAGCTTGCACTATCATTTAGGGTATGAAAAGACATCGAATTTTAAAAAAAATTAACTCTCTTACTTTAAGGAAAATATATGAGAAAAAAACCAAATTGATTATTCCCTATGCTTAATACATGGAAATTGAAACAGACGAGTACAGAAAGACACCGATTTTCAATTAAGCTTTAATTTATCAACTTTCTACTACTTTTTATTCCAATCTTGTGGGCATCCTCCATTAAGAACATCTATTTTTCTCAAAAAGACGATCGGTCAAAAAGTTCTTACTTTAAGAAACTGTACTTAAAAGTTATTTTTTATGCAAAGGCGTTTGAAGTACTGTAACGAATGAATAAAATGTCAATAATACTAAATATATTGCCCAAAAATGTTTGAATTATGTATATAAATTATGTAATTCGTCGGAGATTCTTATGTACTATGCTTAGCACTATCGTCTTCATACGAGACTCGCTTCATTGAGCCACAATGCAATAATTAAAAGAAATGAAAGCTAATCAAGGATATGAACTATACTTTTAACATTATTTTATACATAAAAGAAATCTAAAAATTTACAGGAAAACGTATGTAAATCCAAAATTAATTCCACCGATGCCAATTTCATCGTATTTCAGTTAATTTCTATCTTTCTTTTAAAAACGTACTAATAAATCAGGTTTCTGTTGGATTTATCAAAATATTTGTGCGAAAAACAAAGAAAATGTCAAAACGTAAGTTTATAATAGTACTTCACACTAATAAATATTAAGTATTAAATATATACTGAATAATAATGATTTTGTTAAACTCTAAAACGCGAACCATTTAGATTTAGTTGAAGTTATTTCTTATTATATCTTATAAGGAATCGTTTTAACAATGTAAATATTAATCTGCTTTATAAACGGTAAACCTTTTGGTTTTGTAAGATGTATTAAAAAAGCTTTTCGGTCTAATCTTTAATAAGTAACTGTTTTATTTAATTTGATCTCACAGTAGAAAGATGAATTATGAATGCTCTTATACTGAATATATTTTGCAATATATATCTTTCTATTTAATACTATTATAGTTACTTATCCAACAATCTAATTGTTTTTAAATTCATACAAATCAGCTAATAAGATAAATTAAAAAAATACTCAAATATAAAAATTTTATATAGTCTTTCTCAATTTCGGCTTTCTTAGAGTTTCCTCACTCTATACTTCTTTTTTGTTGGTTGTTGTCTGCTTTGAATACAATTACACAGATGATCTAGCATTAAAAAGAAAAGAGAGGAGTATCTCTGAGAATGCCTTGGCTTGCGGTGATCGATAAATTTACTTTCATACTATAAATTAAAAAATGCGCATAAATACATAAATATTACAAAATCACGGCGCGCGGCCGACTGAGCGTGCGCATATTTATTAATTGAACGCCTTTCCCTAATAGTTATGTATATTACGTGAAAGATGTTGTAATTGCGAGTCATTTAAAGAAAGAATCATAAAAATACATTCAGTGAGTCAAGAGATATATTCGTTCAAACTTTTTTTGGCCCGATTTTATCACAAAAATTTTTCAGGTTCCGAGATTTTCCTACTGCCCATACGTCATTAAGTATATAGGTTGGGACCATCAGGAGAGTCTAGAATCCGGAAAAAATTCTTCTCACGCTTTTAACTGCGCATGCGCCACATATAAAATATAAAATAAACGAGAAAGACAGAGGGAGAGATTGATTGATTGATTGATTAACATTTATTGGGACCGGGAGGTAAAACCCCATTTGGCCCAGTTGGTCAATAATACAGAATATAAACATGATAATAACGAAGTAGAAAAAGAGTAGCATAAAATAACAGGTCTTTAAACAAAAATTTAATAATATATAATATAAAAGCAATAACAGAAATAAAAATTTAAAAAATTTTAAATAATAAAAAATATGCTCTCATAAAAAAAAATTTGGTGTATTGCGTCTTGTGCCTCTTGATAAGATAAGCTACATCCAACTTCGCACTCCTGTGTCGTCATGATGGAGCAGCCCTGAGCATTTGCCGCAGCCTATGGTGGTAACGGCCATTGGAGATCCTCACTCACTACCCTCTGCTCCCTGTCGTCTCGGTCACGTTGTAGCAGTTCGTCGCGTAGATCGGCCTTGTACCTCGCGACATTGATGATATTGAAGGGCGGTGGCGTAAATGCGTTCAAGATGTTAGAGGCCGTGATGTTGAAGGAACGACGCCAGGCTTCCGTCCTTGGAGGTGCAAAAGTGAGGACTCTAGGGGGCAGAGGGTTTGAGGAGCGAGCGTACACATCAACGTTCATACGCAGGAACTTAGAGGCCAGATAGGCTGGGTTGCGGTGAGCCATGATGTTAAACGCCAATGAGCCTATGAAGAGCTCACGGCGCCTGGCAGCAGAGAGCCAGCCCAGGCTAATGCGGTGCGGTGTAACATGTCCACGCCAAGGAATGTTACCAAAAACGAAACGCACGCATGCATTAAGAGCTCGCTCAATCTTGGTGCTGCGAGTTTTGTCTACATCATTGTAGAC
>UELU01142364.1:0-32480 GCA_900490025.1 Megastigmus dorsalis
CGTTGACACTATAACTTCTAAACCTACATACTGCAAGAGAAGAGATTTTTAGAAAAGAGAAAGAGGGAAACAGAAGAAAGACGATGAATGAAAAAACTTACGAGAGGGTGGGGGGCGTATAGAGAGGAGGGAAAAGTGCGAGGGAGATGGAAAGAAACAGGGCAGCGAAGATAAAGTGTGACGTATACAAGATAGAAAGCGGGAGGTCAAGTTATAAAACTGTTACGCAGTTACTGCTCTGCGGACGTGTATTGACACGGCAGCTCTTTATTGGTTCAAGTTACATTTTGTGATTTTAGTCTTAGGTTTTATTAAAAATTAAATGGACCGACTACCGTTCGATTTTATGTTGCTTTTTTCTTTTAATTTGATTTTTAGCCTTAAAAGCCACTTCATATTGTAACCGCGCGCGGATTATTTAAAATCCGAATAAATGTAAAAGTTCAATTAGTTGTTTTTTTTTAATAAAGCCTAAAAAGAGCTAGTAAAAAAATATTTTCATTTTCTGTAATCTCTTCTTTTCTTTTTTGGTTTACAGGCCCTTTTTGAGAGTCACGGCTTTATTTGCGGGGGAAAAGGATTTTGACTCTGAATGGACATCAGTTTTCACTGCTTTTTAAAGAAGTAATACGACTATACAGCCATGATGTTAAATGAACGTTGTCGTATTTTGAGATTTTACTTGAAATGAAAATTTAACTTTTCATTACGTAACGTATGTGGCTATATTCACTGTATAATATATGAAAAGCTTTTATTTACTGGCTTTCGAAAATTTAATATTTAATTATAGAAAACGGGATTTTATTTTCAAAATTGTTCAAATAAGTATAATAATTTGTATGTTTTATTACTGGTGAGTTTTTGATGTTCAATCGATAACGTTTCATTGAAAACTTTGGTTCGGTATATTTTAAATGATCAACAGCATTCATCAAGGTCATTTAATAAGAATATGCAATTTATTGCATTATTCGTACTCGAAAACTGCTTCTTATTCATAACACCTCTAATAGAAATCAGAATTCAATTCTGAAATAAGATTCTCTCTGTCCACAGACTCTTTGACAAGTATCCTCTTCCAGTTTTCACAAATCGATATTCAACTCCCGAGTCCCGCACGAAATCGGCGCTAAGAGACGCGCCACGAGAGACGCAATAAAAGAACCCCGACCAACACTTACAACCGCTTGTTTTCAATATTTCAAGACAATATCGCGGGTGAATATCAGCTCGCCGTGCAGCTGCAAAACAAGGTCTGCCAAGGGGTCAGGAGGAGGAAAAATTCACTTTTCCAATTTCGCTAGAGCTCAGCGCGCCCATAAACAGGGGTATATGCGCAGTCTTCTGGATGAAAAAAAAGCGAGTGAGAAAGAGAGACGCGCGTCGACACGGAGCGAAATTAAAAATTCGCCGAGTGCCGGCTTATATTGCGCCATCCGCATCGAGCCCTTAACCTCCGATATTACAGCGGCGGACTACAAACGCAGAAAGGCCGCGCGGCGCTCATATAAAAACTTGAAAAAAGTCAAGTTAACGCGGAGATGAGCTCTGCGTGCGCGGGAGGCGGGAGAGATGTCGAAAGTGGTAAATAAAAGGGAATAGAAGAATGTTGCGCCGTGTAGGCGATGTATAGTACACATATCCACATGGAGGCAAGCATGGAGTATATCCCTCAGATGTACAATGAATAGTTCGAAAATGTGAATAGCGCAAATTATAATTTTCATAGAAATACCGAGCTTGTCAGAGTGCGCTGACTCAAAGAAAAAGATTCATTTTCAGGACTTTTTCAAAAGCACTACGCGAGCTTGCACTTTTAGAAATCACCTCGCGCAAACGAATCGAGTTCAGTGCGTTCTCCTTTGAAAATTTCCAGATTATAAAACCCTATCCCGGTTTGATTTTAATTTTTCGCGCATCTCGCTCGGCCATAATCTGCGAGGTAGTAAAATTTTTGCGCTCCTTGTCGTAACGCGAGAGACAGGGATGAGCGCGCGGACGAGTATCCGGGAGAATATTGAGACGATAAACTCGATGGCGGCGGCGGCGGCGGCGGCGGCGGCGGCGACGACGACGACGACGCGACGTCAACGACGCGGTGGCCAGAGAAAATCTGCTCTATATAAGTCCTGGCTTGGATTACTTACAGAATACGACAACAGAATAAAGACGAGCCGACGAGATGAGGAGGAAGGAGTTTTTGTATACGGCGCGCGCAGGAAATTTGTATATTATACTTGCGTGTAGCGAACAATTTTTAATGTCGCGCTTTCGAAACACTCGTTCGATTATGTTTAATGTATTCTTTCAGGTTGAAGTTTTGCATTATTTGTCCTGAGGCTTAATACTTCAATTACCTTGTATTCGGTTTTAGTTTGTTTTATTTTTTTTTTAATTTTAGACTAACTTACGGGGGATTAGTGGATTTAATCTGCTGTTTGTTACGCAAATTTTTTAGTTTAGCGTTGGTAGCATTTTGCATTGGTAAAACGATTTTTTTATTATTAGAATCACTACGGTTTTATATTTTCCGACTAATTGGAAAATTTATTTTGGCAATTTTACGCAGGAATGCGTTTTTTGGCATTTGCATTTTTATTGCGCAGAACCGAAGAAGAAATTTTTAGTTTTGTCAGTGTGGCCGGGAACTAAAAATAGAAAAATTAAAGTCATGCAAGTTTTAATGTATTAAAATTAAAATAAATGCAATACTTTTTGTTTAATATAAATAATTAGCTAAATTTTACAAGTCTGATAATATCGATGCGTAAAATTTTATGAAATACAAATTTTATGAACTATTCTACTACTTTTCTACAAACCGTAAATTCATTTGTCAATTTGGATCCTTCAATAATTAAATTATCTATTTTTCTGTTGCTTAACAAACTTCAAAAACTTTCATATAGAAGTATGTGTAAGTCGACTGAAACTTCAAGTCAAAGAACAGCTCTTTGGTACGTAACTTTAAAAATTATATTATATATGAAAAGTTTTAAGGTGCCGTTTAATTCCAACGCGTAAAATATTACTAAAACAAATTGAATACATTGCCGGTAGATTATTAGTGTTCCACAATTTGAAATCGCATACTTATTTCTTAAACCACTAAATAATTTTCATTGTACGAGTTCTCAACATCGTATTTTATAAACATGAAAAATTTTTCCGTAAAATACTTGGCATTTTATATCGGTAAAGTGGATCACGCCTTAGATGCATATACGGAAGCAGATCGAGTGTAAACCAAAATAAATCACCGTCGTGTCCAGCTTCCCCTTAAATAAAAACTAAAACAAAAATAGAAAAAAATCGAAAGCCACGACGAGGCCAATAAAATAAAGGATGCAGGGCCGTTAAAGGATTTCCCTTCGTTAAGTCTCGCGCGTCCGTGAATTTGACTCGTCGAGGGGGTGGTGTCGCGAGAGAAGAATGAGGATCCAACTAAATAATCTATCTGTTTTGCATTTGACGCGCCAGATAATCTGCGGGGGCTTTTGCATCTAGGTTTCTCCTTCGCGCCTCTCCTCGTCGTCGTCGTCGCGGCAAAGCGGCTCGAATAAGCTCAGGGATTTTCGAACAAAGTCGTGCGCGTCTGCAGAGGAGAGACGGGGGAGGAGAAAAACGACGAAGCGGCGGGAGGCTATAAACGAAAGGAGATGAGCGAAAACGCGCATGAGGTGGTTACAAAGTGCGCGCATTCAAACACCGCGCTTCTATAGCCCACGTAGTTATATTATGCGTGTGGTAGGAAATCTCCTTGGTTTTGCATAGCAGCTGGATAAGTTTCATGATAATCGGGGGTCGACCCTGGATGTGGGAATTACAGGGAAGAGAATTTATTTTTAGTTTAAATTTCTTGAATGTCCAAGTAACATTGCTGGGCAAATTTGTTTGATTAATAAGAATTCTCAATTATTTTTAATTGATCTTGGAAGTGAAATCAAAGAGTAGTTGAAGAATTTTGAAAGACACAGTCGAAATGAATAATTCATAATATTTGTGCATTTGAAAAACCAAGTGAGTATATTGTCACTTGGTAGGAGGAAAAGTAATGATGGGCGAGAGTAGTGACGTACGAGAAAGAACTCGAGATGCGCAGAAACGTTCTTCAACTGACGTGAGCACTACACCGAGTCCGAAAATAAAAATAAAACTGTAGTAGACGAAAAAACGGGGGAATGAGCGAACGTAAGAAAAAGATTACAAAGTAAAGTGGACCAGAAGGAGATAAAACGTCGCTCGAGTAGAAAAGGCCGAGTGTAGTCAGAGCTAGAGAAGTAAAGGGTGTGTGCAGTCTGGGGCGGATGAGAGTAAAGGAAAAGAGTGTAAAAGATTTTGAGAGAGAGAGAGAGAGAGAGAGAAAGTGAAAGAGAAATAGAAAAATGACTGAGGGTAGATGTGGCAAAGCGCGGTGGGAAGAAGAGTGACGAAAGTAGGGAATAGATTAGAGAATATAAGAGAGAAGGGAAGCAAGAAAGAAAGAATGAAAGAAAGAGGTATAGGGAAAGAGAGCGTGGAGTGAGAGGATAAAAAGAGAAGAGATGTACCGACATTTCAGAGGAAACCACTTCCGGTACTTAGACGACGCGGAGCCACGGGCTTTCGAATGAAGCGAAAAGAAAGAGAGACAGAGAGAGAGAGAGAGAGAGAGAGAGAGAGAGAGAGTGCAAAGAAGAAGAGAGAAAGAGAACGGATAAAGCCTCGCAATACGAGGAGAACGATGGCAATTACCTTTTGGCAAAGCCACCACTTTGGATATCCGACGTTCGCCGCTACCCCGCAGCACCGGTTTAAGTAATTGCGCGTAAAATCAGTCCGTCAACTTGGCCGTGAGATGCGAGATTCTTCTTCTTCTACTTCGTCGTTGCCGTCGTTGTCGTCGTTGTCGTCGTTGTCGTCGTCGTCGTCGGTTCTTTTCTTTTTTTTTCTTTCGCGGCTCCTCTTCCGACGAGGAATTCCGCTGTTATTTCGCGACGAAAAACACGGCGGGTGAGCGGAGAGGAGAGAATAAAAGAAGGAGAGCGGGCGGTTAAAGACACCTGGCGCGGCTCGACGGATTTCGCTGACTCCTCTTGTTGTGCAAGTGTTTGCATTGCAATGA
Source organism: Megastigmus dorsalis (assembly GCA_900490025.1). Classification (NCBI taxonomy): domain Eukaryota; kingdom Metazoa; phylum Arthropoda; class Insecta; order Hymenoptera; family Megastigmidae; genus Megastigmus; species Megastigmus dorsalis. The sequence continues at coordinate 5,108 of UELU01142364.1, forward strand.
AAATGTTTGCTTTTTTTATTGCTTTCTGGCGGATGAGATCGATTTTTTTTGTTGATCCGACGTTTATTTGGTCGTAAAGGGGTTGGCGATTTTTAGTAGTACCAAAGAGTCGATCGAATAATTTTTATATATCGGAAGATGGGCGATGGCCTATATTTTGAAAATTTTGAAAATATATTCTTTCTACGGATGGAGCAGAAATTTAAATGTCAGTACCCCCCTTCCTTTTGATGGGGCAACCTGCCGCTCGCCTCTACGACGCCATTTTTCTTTTTTTATTAAATCTCCGCCGCGGCGTGTCTCTTTGAGATTGCAAAATGGCACAGAGCAGAAATTTTTCGCGAGAGTCAAAATGAAAGCTTACGGGGCCCCCGCCGTTATGTATGACGTAGTAAACGTCTGCAGCATGTGGTGTGTTACTGATATACCGACTTACAAATTGTTATAAAAATTATTACGCTTTGTAATTTCTTTTTTTTTTATGAAGCACCGAGGGCTTTCTTAGTGTAACTATAGTCGCGGATGGTAAACAACATTTCGTAATAGTGTCGGTGTAATACTTTATTAATGTAATTATGAAGCAGTTAACCGTTGACTTTTTCCTTTCTAGCGAAACTTTTAGCGTTAATATTTATGTCTCGGTGCCAGTGTAAGCGTCGAGTCAATTTCGTTAAATGCAGAGAGACATTTTCCTTCAAATTAACAGCGACTCGACGATTCAGGCTAGTCAAAGTGTCCCGCTGTCGTAAAACCATAATTAACCGGCGGCGCAGAGTATGAAAGAATAAAGCATCCAGGCCATGGTAGAGCGAAAAATTTATTGTCTACGAGCTTTTCTCTCGGGGAGGGCTGTTGGCCTCGACTTCCAAGGCTGTCATATTGCAAGTCTTAGAGCTTCCTTTATTGCTCGAAATTACCGTGTTTTCCATATTCCCTCTAATAAATCGATATCCCCCCGAAGTGATAAAGCCTGAAAGTTAAAGGCTTTCGACACGAGAGAAAGGGCGAAAGAGAGAGATAGAGAGCCGTGCGAGCTTCGACGTCTTTATATATGTATACAAGAGCCTTCCCTCACAGCGACGTCACGAAAATCGTAACTCGAGCTCTAAAGCGGGACGAGCGGCGCGGCGATGCGTGTGTACCCCCTCGCGGGCTGCAAATTTTCATCCTCGCCCCGGTCTCCTATTTATAGCCTGACCCTATTTATGGATATTTATCGAAATGAGGTGACGGCATATCTCTCTCCTCTGATCTCTAAATAAGCTTATATAGGGACGACACTGTGGCTGCACGTCATGCGAGTTTTCGAAAATCGGTTATTATAGGATCGCGGACGTGTAGTGTTGGCTAATTTTGGACCGAAACAGTTTCGGCATTAGTGTCATGAATTTTTCAACTTGACATACGGGATATTATTACGTAAAGTGAGACGCGGTGTGAGCTGCTTATAATTTTGAACTTATTTCGATTCTAAATATGACCATAAACATTGCGTACAGCTTAAAATTATTTACATACACTCGGTTTAGTGCTAAGTTTATTCATGTATTAATAGAATTTAGCATTTTAACGAAAAGTTATAGTAACTTGATATACTTACTACTTTGATTAAGTGATTAAATTTGAGGAAGTTAAGTGCTAACGAATTGGTAAAATTTTAATTGATTTTAACACCCTTTTAAATAGTTACTACTTAGTAGATTTTTCGATATAATTTCATTTAGGTACAACGCCGAAAACTCGATCGCGTAGAAAAAACTTTCCCTTTAAGCATCTCGCTACAGTACTTCACTCGGTAGCGCACATCTGACTGTTATTACTTAATCATGTAACATAAAAGCGATATTCGGTATATCGAAAAGCGAGCAACAACGGTGGGCCGGATAAAAACGCATCGTTGGTGGAAAAGTAATTAACAAAAGGAGTAATACACATCAGGTATAGCGATTAAAAACTCGCATCTCGCTACTACTCCGAGTTTTGTCCCCCCTTTAGCCTCAAGAGAGAAAAAAGGGCGCGAGGTATATATAAGGAGAGATAGAGATATAGATAGAGCGAGGAAAGCAAGCGCAAGAGCCAATAAAGCATCAGTTTATCCGACTATCTCTAACTGCATTTCCGAGAGAGAGAGAGAGAGAGAGAGAGACAAGCCTGGCACACATCGGCACCGTGGCTTCCCTCCTCGCACACAGCTCCATTTCTCTCCATTTCTCTCTCTTTCTCTCTCTCTCAATCCTCGATCGCCGTATTGAGATATCGGCTACGTTGAAGAGCTCGCAACGCGGGGTCTGGAAAAAAGTAGAAAAAGACAAAGAGAGAAAGAGAGAGAGAGAGAGAGCGAGAGAGGGGGGAGAGGTATACGAGAGAAAAAGATGCAGTAGCGGCAGAGGTGAAGAGCGGGAGCCAAAGGGAATATGAAAACAGCTACATGCAGTACAGAGAGGTATAAACGAAATGGATGGAATAGAAAAGAGAGAGATTGATTGATTGATTGAATGGTTTATTAAGACTACGGGGTACAACTCCATACAGCCCTGAATATGAAATACATAGAAATTATTAATATAAACAGTATAAAACAAAAATAAGTAATTGGTTAACAGTTTATAGTGCGCAAAAAATAAAAATACAGTCAAGATACGGTAATCATACAATGTTGTACATTAAAGTAAAGTATACCCTTTGTCAAGATACTCTTAATTTATAATCATCAGTTATTCAATAGTGCATGTAAAACCACATCACGTGGAACTGGATTTAGCACTAGATTTGCGTCCTGTGTAACTCTCTGCCGCCACTGTGAGACCTCATCGGAGGTTGATTTAGTATGTACTAAGGACTTAAAGTGCTGGAGAAAATTGACATCGAAAAGTACCTGATGCTCTCTCATAGTGTTAATAAATCTAGACGCAGTAATAAAAAAGGATCTCTCCAGCATCACAGAAAGGGGTACGGGATAGATCAACGGTTCAGGACTAAAGCGAGGTGAAATGCGTCGCTGAGGAATAATCGTTAGTAGAGTAAAAAGCTTGTATAAGTAAGCAGGTTCGCCTGATGACAAAACTTGAAGAACAGTGCTGACAATAAAAGCAGATGTCTGTTCTCAACTGTTAACCACCCTAACGAAAGACGATAAGACGAAACAGGGGTTTCCCATGGAATATAGCCATGGACAAATCGCACGCAGGTATTTAGGAGTCGGTGTAGTTGAAGGTTCTGCTCTTGCGTTAGGTCGTTGAAAGAAACACAGGCGTAGTCAAAGTGCGGGAAAATTAGTGTTTCAACAAGACGTTGTTTGAGACTACGTGAGAGTGCATGACGTTAAAAACGCAAAAAGTAGAGTGCCCCATGAACTTGACTAGCAATCTCGCTAATTTGTTTGTCCCAATTTAAAGTCCTTGATAGTTGACAACCAAGATCCTTGACAGTATGAGAGTAACCCATAGAAACGCCGTTGATATTCAACATAGGAAGAGTGGAAAAATCTATACTGGAGATGCACGGAGGACTACCTAACATAATAAGTTTTGTCTTGTCAGGTTTTAGCTTGATTTGATTTCTCTGGGCCCATGTGAAAACATGCATTGCATCTGCATTAAGTTTCACTAAATGATCAGCAAGCTCTGATGTACGACAGTGAAAATAAATACGTGTATCATCTGCATAAATACCATAATTTGCATATTTAAGAACATTCGGAAGATCATTTATAAAAATGGCAAAGAGTAGTGGGCCAAGTACACTACCCTGTGGAACACCAGCGAAAGTCAGATAGTGACCCATCCTCACCTGCGACTGCCTGAGAACGACCTGACAAGTAGCTCGCGAACCATCTTATAACTCTATAGCAGTTGAGTGCACGTAGTTTGCCTAAAAGCAGCTTATGAGAGACCATGTCAAACGAGAGAGAATCAAAGAGGACTAAGGGAGTAACCATGTGTTCATCTACTGCAAGCTGAACATCTTCCATAAATCCAAGCAAAGCAGTTTTACTAAGTAGTTTAGTAACTGATTATAAATTACACGCTCAAACAGCTTTGATAATTCGGATAGAACGGCTATCGGTCGCGTATCAGAAGGTGAATTTGGTGCGTGTACCTTTGAGAAAGGTAGAACAGAAGCAGACTTCCATGTGGAAAAATACCGCGCTCTATCGATTTGTTAAATAGTTCAATTACGTAAGGCCGAAGTATTGGATAAGATTGTTTAAGCATGTGCGTGAATAGAATATCAGAACCAGTACAATTTTTAGTGGCTTTACTAAGAGCATGATCTATTTCCTGCCCGGAAATAGGTGAAAATTCAAATAGACTTGGAATTATATTGAGCAACGGACGATTTGAGATATCAATGGTATCGGATGATTCAAGTGGTACAGAATTGCGTGAAACGACAGCAAAATGCCTATATAAAATATCTGGTGAGAAATAATTTAGTGGTGATGGCGATTTGGGTACTGCTACGCCAATATTTCTAAGCTGAGTCCATAGACCTTTGGAATCAACAGTAGAATTTAATAGGGAAGAGATGTACCGATTCTTAGCTGTGTCTATGCTATTACTAACACTAGCGCGTAAATTAATGAAAAGCAATTTATCGGAGGCTCTCCCCGTGGTACGAACTGTACGATAGGCAGCATTTTTTAGCAGTAATTAATTGACGAATATCATTTGATACCCACGGCTTTTGATAAGTGCGTAGGGTGATAGTACGACGGGGTGCATGCTTTTAAATACTTCAAGAAGGTTCTTTGTGAAAGATGGTTGATTGTCCAGGTCGAGATCGTGATTCATTATGTGAAGTTACAGAATAGGGCTCAGCCGGGAAATCTGAACTTAATTTGAACTGAAGGTCATAATGAAGAGCAGCAACATCTATGTTTTTAAGATTTTGAAGAGAGATAGACTTAGGTTTGGGAACAAGAGACGTAAGATCATATTCAAGCGAAATCAAGTCGTGTCCAGTTGCAAAAGCTACATCAGTTTTTGAATAAGCGCGAACTAGATTGGCTGATGGGACAATGAATAAATCTAGCCAGGTATTACTTTGTGTGCCGTCACTATGAAAAACATGTTACTACATATGACTATAAACTGACAAAGATCTTTCTATCGGTCTTACAGTCTATCAGGTTGCAGACAAACTACTAGGTTTCGAACAACAGGTCGCAAGTAATAAAGAGTTTTAGATTTCTCAGATGCCGAACGAAGTAGCTCATAAATTGGACGAGGCCAAATAGGTGTCATGAATATCGGCCGATTCCCACCTTCCTCAAAGATCATCTCAAATGTCTTATCTTTCAAAATAACATTGTTACGTGTATACCGTAGGTGAAATTACTTTAAGTATAATCACAATAGAATTTGTATCCGTCGACGTATTATTGCTATTGTGTGCAGAAGGTCGCGACGAGGGTACGATGCGAACAGCTAGGACAAAATTCAAATTACTTTGATTTTTAGTGACATTAAAAACCTTTTCGACAGCCGTCGCAGGATTTGACGAGTAGCTCATCGGGATCCCGGCGATACGAAAGCGACGACCAATCACATCGGCACAAGAACTCACTGAGCTCAACCGAGTTAATATTATTCTAATTTCGAAAACTAAAATTTTTTTTGGGAGGAGATACCAATTGAATGTCGATGGTAGCATCAATGATATTGTGCCTGCTGCGAAAGGGCACTAGACTGTTCCCATAATCCAGTACTGCATCGTTTTCGTCCACAAACATTGTGTCGATCCATGTGTGAGATGCGTCCATCCATCTCCATCGGTGTGATGCGTCGAGCAGTGCTGGATGATCTTAACTGAGAGCTTGTCAGCTAAGCGCTGTACGAACTCAGAATCACCAGTCGTCGACAACAGGTCGGCATTCAGATCACTCGTAATTAGCTTGTGGCTGTAATCACCAGTAAGGTCTCTAAGCGAACTGTGAAAGTCAGGATCACTATTAAAAGCTACTTTGGGTGGACGATAAATAAAACCCACAAGGATTGGTGGAGTGTTACCCTTTTGTACCTCACAAAATATAAATTCGGGAACACCTGCCCTACCAGGTCTAGTGCTGTTGGATTTAGCAAGTACTTTGGCCTTATAATCAGTACGAATATAAAGGGGAACACCACCACCATTAACATTTCGATCCTGATGTACTACACTAAACCCATCGATCTGAATGAGTCGATCATGGACGACTGGGCTAAGCCACGACTCAGCGATTCCGAACAGGTGATAGAACGGATTATCGCGAAGAAATTGACGGACTTGCTTAACGTGAGCTCTGATAAAATTCACATTGAGGAAGCCAGCTCTCAGTCCTCTCTCCTTCAGCTCATCAGCAACTCCCCGCTGAAGCCACGCGGAATTAACAGCCGCGCCACTAGTATTGGGATGGCCGCTCCCCACCTCAACATGATTTTGAGGAATGGAGCGCCCATGCCCTCTATAGTAGGCATCGGCAATTACTCGCAGGTCCGCAGCGGAGGAAAAAGTATGCGCGCACTCACCACCCTTCCTCCTGACAAAGAATCGGCCACCACTATGCCAGACGTATCTAAAGCCAAGACTAGACGCTAATTGTTTTAAGCTTAAAAAGTCTCTGTACACTTCCGGCTGTAATAATTCGTTGATATAAATCTTACGATCTGGCAAGCAGCTCACAGACTCATAACCAGAAGAAGATGACTTGATATTCTTGGTGGTGAGGTAGTTATTAGAGAGAGAGCGCTTAGCGCATAGAATATCAAAAACATGCCGTTTGCTGACGAAGCGAACCGCACAAGACGGTGGTCGCCTCGATCTCGAAACCGCGCCACTTCCAGGATCCTCTCCCCGCCCGCTGCTTACTCCCCGAGGCTGCAGCACGCGGGAACCAACGACTTCCTCCCTCTCAAGAGTAGGGAGGATAGTGCTGAGTACTGCAAACGCAACACTTTCAAGATTAACATCTAAACAATCATCATGAACAATACCATTTATTAGCAGTTCGCAGCACTTTTCACCATCGGTAGTACCCACGGTACAGTTGAAGTTGCTTGAAGGCAGCGGCGAGACCGTGCAGATTTTGTTTCGGAGCCTGAAGAGACGAAAACCTGCGACTCGTTATTTACATTAACATATACGTCATTATTAATTAAATTACCACTAGACCGTTTTGTTAAAAGCGAGACGTCAGCGAGAGAGAGAGAGAGAGAGAGAGAGAGGAAAGGAAAATAGCTCGTTAATCGTCTCTGGAATATTATGGGCGACTCGCATGTGGAGCGCAATAGACATGAGATATACACGGGGCGAGACGCACGGGAAATATTTTTGTGCAAATATAGGGAAGAAGAGAGGCTGGGCGCGTCGTCGCTCGACGCCCGCCATTTATTATTCAATAAGGCTCTCTCAGGCTGCACCGGTGCTTCCAGCTCTCCTCCCATCCTTCGCTCTCGCTTCTCGCTTATAACGCATACGCGCTCGCATAAAGATAGAAGAATATTTGAGAGAGAGAAAGAGAGGGGGGGGGGGCGGCATGTGTAGCGGCTGCTTTATACACGCGGTTATATTACTGCAGCCGATCGGACCGTATAGTTCGCTTCCGTAGGTTGTCGGGTTTTTGGTCGAACGCGCCATGGATGAGAAACATATATTCGTGTTTGTTTTGGCAAGAGAACAAATATTCAGAGTAAATTTTGTTGTTAAATCGCTCGTGAATCGATGTCTGACTGATCCGTAGATATAATAAAAACGAAAAAGAGGATTTTTTATATACAGTTGTTTAGATACGCTGTAGATGCGTGTTTGGCTGTATTTTGAGGATTGATTGAGTTGAACGGCTTTATTAACTGTAACTGATACTTACTCTGTACAAAATTTATCGGCATGTTTGATTAGTATATTAAAGAACTATTACAGTACCACAGAATCACGATGTCAGCCCCAAGAATAAGCGATAGTATACCTATACTATCGACGGTTATTTAATTCCAGCATCGAGATTCAAAGGACCTGCGGACTGCATGTCTAAAAAGCAAGGATAAAAGAGAACTGCACGCTGCCGCGTCTAAACCGCGTACAGCGTTTGCTCGACGCAAAGAGATGCGCATATTTTGGCTCGCACAACGGCGGCATGTGCGCAGAGAGGGGGAAGAAAAAACACAGAGAGAAAGAATCTCGAGTCGGAGTTGTACGTCGGTGCAGGTGCATGCCTAAAGCCGTATGAGAAGATTTCGTCGGCGCGGGGCCAAACTTATCTTACGCCGAGGAAATTTTACTTGAGAGAGTTTTGCGGCATAGTGACGAGACGAAACCTGCAGAAATTATGTCAGCATCTATGATCCTCTAAGATCGTTGCAATGAACGCTGAACTGTTTCTCGAGATGCGGTATTTTCCTCCAAATACAGCAGCGTTCGTCAACTGGTTAGTTGCTGACTTCGAAAAATATGTTGTTTTCAAGAAAGAGGAAAGAAAGATGCGGAGGCCGTGATCTCGCAGCTCTCGCGCGCTAAGGGATTTTATTTTCGAAATAAACGTGCCGGGGTGCCAATAAAAGATGCTTCGAGAGGTTACGACTGCAGCTCTGAATTTTTATTTCCTTTCTCTCGTGCCATTAAATAATGTTTCCTGACAATTTTAGCCATTGAAATATGCTTAGAGGGATATTTTAGAAAGAAATGGGACTATTTCGAGTTTCGTGGATTTAGTTTAATATCTCCCATTCCATTGTAGTTTTCTTAGAATCGGGTACATTGTTCATTTAGAGTTGTTGCCGGTCGTGCAAACGATGTTTGAAGAAATTGACAACTATCTGCTTGAGGTATACTATCTAAATGAAGATTCATTTGAGGTACAGAGTCGATAGATAGATAAGTATTCATTTATGCGATATCAGTGCAGGAACGAGAGCAAGAAGTAGATTGGCGAGAGAGAGAGAGAGAGAGAGAGAGAGAGAGAGAGAGAGAGAGAGAGAGAGAAATCAATCGACTGTATCTTGCGTCTCTGGCTATTACCGATGGTCGAGGAGAGCATCCGAACAGAAAGAAACCCGCGCGCTTGGTTTTGCGATTCCGACCGAACGATCGCTTTTTTTTTTGTTTCTCCTGCGTATTCTTTCTCCTTTGGCATGAGCGTCAAGCTTGCGGCGAGAAAGGAAAAGAGATTTCGACTGGCAGCACCGAGAGATTTCCATAAGTTACAACGATGTAGGCGCATGCACAATGAAGGACTTTGGTTTGCTATGGCATGCGGTAAAATACCTCTCCATTTTCTCTCTCTACATGTCTCGATTTCTTTCATTCTCCCTGTATACATACATCGAGTCTCGCGTGCATATACACACAGCTCTTTTCTTTCTTCGAGAGTTTTAAAGAGATTTTTCTCTCCACGCTCGGATTTGCTGAATTTTTCAAAGAGCAGATCGTCGCGTATACTCGGAGCACCGACTCTCTCTGAGTGTGTGTGTGTGGGTGTGCGTGCGCGCGGGTGTATACCGATTTATTTTTATTTGCTAGCGAAAAAGTAAGTCGCGCTGCTCTTTCTCCTTTTTAATGGGAAAATAAGCTTTAAAATTACTGGAAGCGTGTAGTGCAGCTCCTCCTCGTCGCTCAGACCTCCCCCCTCCCTCCTCCTTATCTAGTTTATAGAGCATTTTACTTTATGACGCACGCATTATTTATTTTATAGTTCAATTTTAATGATTGTAAAATATACGGGAGGAAGGGGGGGGGGCTGTTTTTTTTCTTTGCTCTCTTCCAAAAGAACGAGCTTTCACGGAGCAATAAAAGTCCTCTCTGCTGTCTCCTGTAATAGCCAATTTAGTCCTGGAGATTTAATGCGTTTCGAAGATAACTTACCCCCCCGCGGGTATTTCTTCAATTTTTATTCCCCGCGTGTGTGCTCTCGAACCGCCGCTGCAATTAATTTTATAATAAGACCCTAAGTCACAAACGAATAGGTAGTTGTGCAAAGAACGAAAAATTCCTAGTAAATTAACAGTTGCTGCTACTGGTGCTTCGTAGCAGATTCCAGTCGCGTCGCTTCAACAGTCGCTATTATCGAATTGCCTTATATTCCTAGTTCTCTCGCTTATACGAGAGTTTCTTTTAAATTCTTCGACTGCCATCAGTACAGTATTATATAACGTCGGTCGTTCTCTCCCGGCATTATTTCTCTCTATCTCACTCCATCTTCGGCCAAGTTATGTCTGACTTCCCAGTGGTGTTAGCGTGCAGCTTGATTTCTATCAGTTCGCGCAAGTTCCTATTTGCCCCCGTGAATGTTCGACAATCAAGAAGGGCCACGGGGCGGCGATGCGACGGGAGGGAAGAGAGAAAGAGAGAGAAAGAGAGAGAAAGAGACAGAGAGAAAGAGAGGCAAAAGGGGGGATATATTTGATTTGGAACGGGAAATTCCGCCTCGCGAGAGATGCATTCTGATGCATCAAAAGCTTTTGATCGTCAGGAATCCTTATTGGATCCCAGGATCCTTTTTACGTTGATAATATACATTTCATTTCGTATTTCCGCAGTGGATTACTCCGAGCTTCTTCTTCACCTTTCTAATTCGACTGTTTGAAACTTTTCTATGTCATGGGTAGTGTGATTAAAGAATTGATTAAAAGAAATTTATTTTTGAAGTAAGTATTCATGAGATTTTGTGTTTATTTTTTCAAAAGTTTATGCATTAGCTCTCGAACAAAAATTTCGTAGTAAGCATTTTGTTAAAATAGATAGTTACATTATTATACCCGAGCAAGACGATTATTTAATTTTTCTAAAATGTTAGCGCACTTTTAACCCGATACTATAAACGTAATCGGCCGCAACGAAAGAAAGAAGCGGCTTGAATGGGGATGATCCCGTGTGTGAGCTGCGCCGCGTATATCCTCTTCCATTCCGCATAAATGCAGCTCATTATAATACCCTCCCGCGAAAGGGGTTATGATATATGTAATAGAGGGCCGCGTTAGCAGGGGGAAAATAAAAATAATAGGAAGTCGGTAATACGGATCCTTTGTATTGCATTGTAATTATGGAGCTGGAGCCGGAAGTCGGTTGCGGGGTAATGAGAAGAAAAAATATAACGGGCGGAAGGTTTCGCGTGGAACTCTGCGCTCTGCCCAACTTGATTCGGTCGCCTCCGCGCGGGGTTACGATTCAAGAGATGCTTTTTGTGCCCGTCTATATAGGCAATTACGTGTAATAACGATGAATTGCCGTTTGTAATTCGGCTGCGGCGGCTGCTGTATTTTGGTTAGTATAATTTATCATTGATAATTTAAAGCTTTTTTACAACGATTTGTATATTAATTGTTTGGTGAACATTGTTGTAGTGTAGTTGAGCGACGCGCTGCTAAATAAATAAAAAAATAAAAAATAAACTAATGTAAATTCGAAAGGCGCAGCTTAATTCAAAAGCGTATTAAAAGTCGAAAACTTGATTCGACAAAAATTTATGTGCGATTTAAAATTCAATAAAATCTTTCCAAGGAATTTAATTAAAGTCCCAAGATTTTGCATTTATGCATCATGCATTTTTGTAAGCTAAGAAAAAGGTTAAACCACTGATCAATTACTCGACTTGGGTAAAAGAATTGTGACGAGATTTTGCATTCTGCTATTTTAATTACTCGAGCGCTTTTTGAAACAGTGAAAAAAGACAATGACGACCGTCAGACAGATTTTTCGCCACGGGAATCTCACTTTCTTTATCTGCAAAAAAAACTGTATACATTCATATTGATATACACATATACGTATATACACATAGACACACACACAAATATATATACGTTATACATGCACATTTTACACACATATCTACTGACACACACACACAAAGAAAAAGAGAGAGAGAGAGAGAGAGAGAGCCAGACGCAATAGTACGTGCTGGTTACCTGCACCGCAAATACAGTCTCGAAATTATTGCTATCGAACGCTCGTGTTAAACGCTGTAGGGGTAAAATCTCCTGACGCAGTGTGCCTAGAGAGAGACAGAGAAAGCGATAAAGCGAGAGAACGAGAGAGAGAGAGAGAGAGCGAGAGAGAGAGCGAGCGAGAGTGAGAAGGGGGGGGGGGGAGAAACCCGCTTAGGCAGTTAGGATCTCGCGACACTGGCCTCACCGACTATCATTTTTACGGCGAATGTTACTCCACCCGCCGGGTTATATGCGCGGCCACTTCCCCTTATACATACATGTTCCTGTGTTCCTCGCTTCTCTATATGTGCTGTGTCTCTGAGTATGCGTGTGTATGCAGTAGCGAGTATACGTGTGTGAACGAGCGTACTTTACGACCCATGTCCTCCTTTATTAACGTTTTCTACGGACCGTCCAACCGACTGACCGACCGACCAACCGACCGAGCCAAAGGGAGAGAAACAGAGAGAGAGAATGCGTCCATGGACACTAGAAGAATGTGGACGTGCGAGAGATAAACAGAGGGAGAGAGAGGGAGAGAGAGGGGGGGGGGAGAGAGAAAGAAGGGACACGCGAAAAGGAGAGAAAGCCAGAGCGGAGCCGAGGTACTTTTGGCTTTAATCACCAGCCGTGATTGGCCCGCTGGCTCCTTACGAGCTTCCACCGAGCGTCGTGTTCTATTCTCTCCGCCTCAAAGCGGACCACCGCTTTTTCCTAGTTTCGACAATTTGCTTTGTGGTCCGCGCGATTGCCTCGGTCGCAACTTAATGCCCTGCACTCGAGGCGACTTTTCTCTATACGATTTACTGGCGTTTAGCGCGCGACTCTCTACTTTTTCGCGTCTCCGCGGAATGTCTGCTGCTGCACCTCTGATATCGAGATAGTGTGGGATTGGCTGCACGCTGAATGGGGGCAAAACAACGGGCTGATGAATTCATTGCGGGATGTTTTGGTACGAGTTGTTTTTGTGTGTTGAGCGCTGTGTATTTTTGCTTTTAAGATACACTGATCCGTGGAAGAAAGTAGGTCGTCTGGGAAAATTACGGCGATAGAAGGAAATTGGATCACTTTCAATTTGGAACTTTCAAACAGGTTATTTTTCCTTGGCGAATATGCTCGCTTCCGTTGACTTGATAAAATGCAGTTCTGTCCAGTCTGATAGATCGGACGACTATCGCGATAAAAAGGGACTTCGGTATTTTTAAATGGAGACTTACGAATTTCAAGGCATTCGCTAGTCCTTTCAAAGCTCGGAATTTACTCTATCAAGCTCTCATCCGCAAAGTAGCTAAATTCAGCACGCGTCATTAATACCAAGTATAAAAGAGTGTACACACACAGGCACGCACACAAACACACGTGTAATATACGTCATGCACATCCGAAATAGCGAGTTATTAGTTGCCGTTGAAAGCATGTAATCCCTGCCTGCATATAACCAGCCGAGCTTTTAGTCGTACAGCTGCACTGCTCTTAATTCAATCAGACATATTAGTCGCCATGCCCCCCCCACACACACACACACATACACACACACACACACAAATACACACACAGAGTTTCTCAGTTCTAGAGAATCCATGTACACGAGAGAAAGGGTATGATCCCCTTTGGTCCAGTTTATCATTGCAAATTAGCGCGCATACGGAATAGGCGGAGAAAGAGCTAAAATAGATGCCGAAGCATCGGAGAATCCATAGATGCAGCCGAGATTCAGTGCATGTGGCTAATTGCGCTATGAGACGAAAGCTATACATAGGTACACCCATATCCAAAGGCAGCTTTAAGTTCCATTCAGCTTTTCATTTCGCTGCTGCTGCTGTTGCTGCTGCAGCGGTAGGAGTTCTCTGGACACGCGATATAAAGGATAATGCTAGTCGTCCGTGGATTGCGCGTATCGGTGAATGCGTGTATGGAGGAATTGCGAGCACCTTGCGCGCGTTTGGAATTTGTGATGATGTGCGGCAAAGGCGATTGGAGTTTCGACGCGCGGCTCTCAATGCATTTTGAGCACGAGGAAATACTTAAAATTGCCGCTTTCGTCGTTATGGACGTGTCTAGGTCGCGGCTGATTTTTGATGATAAGGAGAGCCCGTACGCATTCAGAAATGAATCACAATCGAACTTTTGGACACATCCAAATTAGGTATCTATAGGAGATCGAAGTAAGAGCAGTAAGGGGTTTTATATTTACGTATAAGAAACGATCTTCAAGCTTTTATTGAAATCCATTTTCCAAAGGGTTATGGGCGCTCCTTGTAAAGTTGTACAATACTACATCGCGCCTATTATTCCCCGTGTCTTCCGCCCTGGCAAAGGACTAAACTTCCGTTAGCGTTCTCTGCGGCTAAATCGCTAAATTGAGTAGGAAACTTCAGATTGACAATTCCGGCATTACACCGCACACACCCGGTCCTCTGAAAGTTTCATCAATCTTCTTCGATACTCGCACTTTCGCAAACTGCAGAACAAGAACCTGCAGAGGAAAAAAAAAGTGGCGCACGCGGCGAACGAGTCGGCGTCCAACGAAATCAATGGATAACCTTGGGTCTGTGTGAAAATTGACGATTAGCGCGTACACTAGCAGCAAGTCGCTCAGCCGGACTTTGCTCTTGGAATAAAAGGGGCAGTACCGCCGCGGTTGGATACTATACACGCCGCGCACAGAGAGAGAGAGAGAGAGAGAGATAGAGAGAGAGAGAGAGAGAGAGAGACGGAGGGAGGGAGGGACAGAGAGAGTTAGAGAGGGAGCGAGAGTATATATAGCAAAGACTCAAAGAGACTCGATGAATGTAAATGACTTGAAGAGATGTGTACAGCAGTAGCGAGAAGGTATCTCAATATCTATACATGTACATATTGGCGCACGCAAGGCAATTGTAGCAGGGGCCACGCTATACGGTAACTTGCAGCCTCGATTGCCGCGGCTGACTTGACGCAGAACAGCACTACTCTCTGCACGACTCAAGATCGAAGCTACCCGCCAACAAAGGAAGAAATAGGTAGCTCACAAAGGTTATTGGAAATAGCGCGGTACGCGTGGCGATGTGCACAGTGCAGGGTATATGGGCCCTAATACCCAAGCCGCGACTCTTTCATTAATTTAGCCGCCGCTGCGGTGTGCGCCAATTAACTCGCACGGCATTGAAAATTGCATTGAGATCGGAGACAAAAGATCGTGGCAACTGATGCGTCTTAAGAGTGGAAGAGAAGAATTTCTCTCCCTCTCTCTCTCTCTCTCTCTCTCTCTCTCTGTCTGTCGAAGAGATGTTCGAACTTGACAATCGACTGAAATCTCGAAAGTTCTACGAGTCATTGTTATCGGGCCGAGTTGACATACATCGTTTCGGGTTACGCTTCGAGGAGCGCATTTTTCCCTATTCAATGTTATAATTGCAAAGAACCGTGACTTATTTTTCCGTCTTTATATATGTATGTGACGAGCTCTTTCGATCTTGGTTTTTACAATCATGATTTTAGGCAAATAACGCAATGAATATTAGTTCGAATTTATATCCTTTTTGTACTATATGCCCTAGAAATATTAATTTACCGATAAATTTTTATCAGCACTTTTAATTTTTTTAGACCAATATAACGGAACTACTTTTCAGTATTAAAAACAAGTGAAATCGATTTAAATTACTCGTTTATTTTCTCGCCGGTCGTATTAATTTTTTGAATATGTATAGAGGGGATACCGTACGGACTCATAAATCAATTGAATATGATCCTTATAAAATTGAAATCCCTACATATTCATAGGAATTCATTTAAATATTGAAGCGAAAGTTATATAAAACGCCGGCTCGATTTTCCCAACGGAACATAAAGTATCTATATATATTCACACTACTCGATCGTTTTATTCGCGTTAAATGGAACTCTGTTTAGAACATGGCACCAGGTATGCTTTGGACTCCAAGAGAGGGAGAGAGAGAGAGAGAGAGAGAGAGAAAGCGAGAGAAACTTATAGAACTTCCACCATGCGAAAAACAGGTATAGAAGCTGTAAATACGGAGGGAAAGTAAGAGAGAGAGAGGGAGAGAGAGCGAGAGTCGGTAAGCAGAAGACGGAGAGAATTCACGCAGTGTTTCCAGGAACATAGCTCGCGGAATCGCATCTCGCGCGCACTTGGGCCCCGAGCATTTCAACCTTTGAACGGTGCTGCAGACGCTTACTTGCTTGCTTACTTGCTTGCTTGCTTGCGCGCGCGGGCCAAAGCCTGGCAACTATAGCTAAATGGATTACTGTGTTGAATGCGCGCCAGCTACGTCAAGTTTACCACTGGCGCTGCTGCTGCCGCTCTCAAGCCGCGTATAGCTGCGGGCTCGTTAATTAAAATCGAGAAACTCGCCTAGTAGCTCGTGAGATGTATATACAGAAAAGCGTTGTGCGCGCGCCAGAACGACGTTTATCTTAATCGGCATTATTAAAATCGCGAGTCTTTAAGCGCGCGTTTATGCTATATTGTATCCGCGCGTTTTATATCAATGGGTATAATTTCGTTTCCGTTTTGTTTTTTGAGGGGTGGATGAGTCGGGATTTTGCTGAAGATACGAGCGACTGCTGCCGATCACGAGAAAAAGGATAATTATCTACTTTCGCTGAGGAAAGTGTATTGACGAAATCGGTATAGAGACTGAAGGTACTTCTCGGACGAGCGATTCGATATACATACAATAGATGTGCTTAGCGGTTATTATTGTAATTATTGTACTTCGGATGATTTTCTATAATCCTTTAAAGAGAACTTTTGAGAAGTCTTTGAAACGTTTTTTAAAGTAGAAGGGAATACCCACTTACGTTGGTAGGTTTTAAGAGGATGTCGTATACCGACATTGCAGATTCACATTTTATTTAATAAATTTTCAAGAAATGTTTAAATGTCGATCTAGAGATACATTCATTGTCAAAAAAAGAGGATACGTGCCTTGAGATCGAGAATAATTGTATTTACTCAAAAATTCATCAAGTGAAATATGTATCTGAAATGTCGATATCTATGTATTATAAATAGGCTTGAAACATCCCCTGAATTTACACAATTAAATAAAATGTTTGTCACTTACAGTAAACGTCTCGCTAATCGTGATATAGAAATGTACTCACCTGGAACAGAAAGAAAAAATTTATAAATTATATAACATTTTATCGTAAAATATGTTCTTATGAATAATTTATGAATGTAATATATAATCTAGCACTAATATATCTTCGTGAAATCCAAATTTTTTAACTAGAATAAAAAAAATGTAAATCCAGATTGCACAGATTACATAGATCAATTTCATATCTGATTCATCCACTTTTTACAGCGCGCACAGTATTAAAAGAGAATACTTTTTCGAAAGGATTAAACAAAAAAACCCTCCACTAAATCGTAGATATCGAGCCCCAGAATCTCTCTGTATTAAAATGTTAAATCCACGTTATGTTACAAACCAGTTGGGATTGCAAACAGACTCGCCCTCGTATACATTTTTGCGCCGATAGAGCGCCACACTTGCGCGATTTTACTGAATAAATTTTACCGCTAATTTGTTCCTCAACGAGCAGAAGATTGTTTAACCGCAAAACGCGAGCCTATACACAGTAGAAAGTGAGAAACAGCTGTATGTAGGAGGAAAAGAGAGGAGGCCGATGATTTAACGGAAATTACTGGGGGATAGGAGCATATATACTGGGCGACGCATAAAACGGGGCAATAAGCGGTAAATCAAAAGCGTACTTCGCCATCGTATGCAGATAACGGCGCGCGGCCATTTTACAAAAAAAAAAAAAGAAAAAAAGAAAAAAAAGTCCCGAGACTGGACGGTACGGTGTATACCAGTGAATGAGAGAGTATATATAGCGGAAGATACGAAGAAAGCCGAGAGGTAATAAATTGATATGCGAGAAATGCACGAGAGATATGAAGGAAAATCGACTGCGGAGGAAGTAGTAAAAGGGGGAGGAGATATATATTTTATATTAGGTGCTCCGTGGCTTGCCCCGTATATAGACTATCACTTGTCAAACACGCGCAGTTTCCCACCCCGCCAAAGATTTAAGGCAAATATCATTTTGCCATTTGGATTTCGCGTTTTGAGAGATGTTCGCGGTAGTTACATCCAGTTTTATCGATATAACATGCATATATTTATTTGAACTACGCTTTGTATGCTTTTTATTATTATTATCTACATTAATTACTGTGAAATATTACGGAATATTTTCGCTTGTTGTTCGAGTTTTTTCATGCCTGCGTATGCTAATTAATTCGAGTACACATTGATCAATAAAAATATTTTTGAAATAAATAAATGTATGTAGTTGAAAATATGGTTATTATGAATTTGTGAGTAAAGTTAAATGCGCATAATCATATAAATGCATTAATTAATGCTACTTGACCTCTTGATTGTTGAAGTGCCTTCGGCCATTTATTCGCGGATTGACAAGAATGATGAAGTCTTTGCGCCGCGCTCACACGCGTTCCTTTGCCATTTACGAGATAGCGGCCACTTCTTTCTATCGCGTCAAGTTGTCGCGCATAAGAGCTATACGCGTGCCGGCGAGAGACGCAGAAAACATTTAAGCGGAAGTGTCAAGGAAGAGGTGAATTTTACAGGCTGGGCGCGCGCGGGTCGAGCTAAGATAATGGAAGGCTACCAGACGTCAACTCTTTTTCTTTCTTCTTCAATTTTGTTCTACAATTTACTTTAGTCTGCGCTGTCATTTTTGAGCTAAAGGATCTTAGAAATGAAAAGAAACAGCTGTGCGATGTATTATGTACAGTTATGGTCGAGAGTAACTTTAGTAGGAAAATTTGCGAGCGCGAGCTGTGATGCAGCGTGAACCGGACGTTCTTATTTTCAAGTTTTTATCTTTCGTCTCTTGATTAAATTCTTATTTACATACTTTACCATCTACATTTCTTGCTTTCTAGTAGGATTGAAGATTTATAAGATTAAAAATAGATTAAAAAGAGATCGAAATCGGGATTCAAAAAAGAATTTCTTTCGAGTATATCAGAGATAGATTTTAGAATTAATGAAGAAAATTTGATATTCTTTTAAATCCGATCCTGAGAAAGTAGAAAAAATGAATCAATCTCAGCCGAATTTCAGAAAACTAAATTCTGAATCATTCGTAAAAGAGAACTGCGTATTGAGGTGTAAAAGAAAGGGGGTTGTGCAGCAACTAAACAAGCGAGTCCCGAGTAAACCGCTGATTTGTCTTTTCTCTGACACCCTTTGCAGCGAAATTTTCGCCTTGCGGCTACGCTCCTCAAAAGAGAGAGAGAGAGAGAGAGAACGATATGCACTTCCGGTGGACTCCATCGTAAAGTCCCCTGGCGCTTTATCGTTGCTTGCAGAGGTACACAGGGGCGTCGTCATCGTCGTCCGCGTGCAAGTGGCCGTCATAGTTATAACCGTATACGTTGCCGTGCTTGACTTCGATCTGCCAATCGCGCAAGTTCAACACCTCCAGGTTCTCTCTCTCTTTCTCTCTCTATATATATATATATAATAAAGTTTGCGTGCTTCTTGTCAGGCCAGGCGGTCAAGTGCGGTTTTATGCTCGCGCGAAGTGCTGTGGACGCTTCTTCTCTCTCTCTCTCTCTCTCTCTCTCTCTCTCTTTGTCTACCTCTAGACCATTCGAATTCTTTTATTCGTTCTTTTTAACCGCTTCTCGAACTGCTCGATTTTAGGGGGGAAGGGGGGAGGGTGGGAGTCGGGCGATAGTTTACGTTGCGCTTGTTCGCGAGATGTCGAAACTGTCGCTTACAGTTCGTAAATGAGGGAAGGCAAGGTATGGAAGGTATGGAATGGTTCAGCGAGTTGTGGGTGTGCAGTTGTATATGTGCTTGGGGGTGGCCGAAAGGTTTGGACTGGTTTATGCGTGCCAGGAGGAAAAAATGTCGCTGGTATAACGGCTGTAAAGTTGCGGAGGCAAAGAATATTGTTATATCGTATGGAATATCGAGGGGAATTTTTCTCACAACTTTTCTTTATGCATTATAAATTTGATAAATTATTTATCGAATAGTTTTTCATAAAGTTCATAGTTTTGTACATTCGTACTGATTATTTACGAATTCGAATCATAATAGAGACTTTATACCTGAAACCAGAATTTGCTTACATGTGGCTGACCATACAGTATTTGAACTACTGAATATATTATTTTTAAAACTCTTTTCTCAGTTTTGAAAGAATATTCCTAAAAATGTTACATGAAATATGTTCCACGAAAAGCATATAAAATACTTTTTCCTGGAAAGACATCTCATTATTACAATCTAATTTCCGCATATAAAAAGTGGGAACTAATAGCAACTTCTTATCAAAGTACATTCAACTTCTGATCAGCTGCTGCTCATCGAAAAAGAAGCCTATATCCTCACCAACCGCCAAAATTCAAGTACAGACCAATAACATCTCGAAAACAGTATATACTCGATCACACTCGACTCGACGTGTATAATATAAAATAAACACGGCTGAGCCAAGAGGCACTGCTCGATAGATCGCGACTCGCCCACGCGCGCCTGGGCTTAATCAAGGTATCCTTTATAATCACAGAGCAGCCGGTGGTGGTACTGCTGACTTGGCTGCTCCTGTGTCGGACTGCGCAGGATCTCTTGCCGCGAGCCAAGAGGGAGGAGAGAGATAGATAGATAGATAGATAGATAGATAGAGAGAGAGAGAGAGAGAGAGAGAGAGAGAGAGAGATATCGTATTGCAGCGAGTTAACTGAGCACGTTCGGCCAACTCTCTCTCTCTCTCTCTCTCTCTCTCTCTCTCTCATCGCAAAGAGACCCAGTCAAGCGCTGATAATACAAGCCCCTGCCGCAGTAGTACCAGCAGCGGCAGCGATCGTGTAACCTACGACGAGTATAAGCTACGACGTGCATTCGCGTGTGTGCATGTATATGTGAATGTATTATATGTATATAGGGGCTTTCGCTTTCGCGGTCACATTTGTGGACTAGCCTCATTGAATATCGTTTGTGTGTGTGGTGACGATAGGGTCGAAAACTGCTGGGGATCTCTCGCCCCACGGTGCAATATAACACCGAGTAAGCTGTATTCGGTGATCTTGCATTTTACAATTTATGGACCGTGGTGTGCGATGGAGTATCGGCGAAATCTGGTACAGCGGTACAGTGAAAATTATTAAATTTGATTGAACGAAAATGCTTTTGTGCAATATTTTCCTGTTTTACATGGCATTTTTTTTATTCATTAAGAAGACGTACAGTTTTTATTTAAATTGCAGATTTATTATAATATTATACAGGTATATATTTTTGGGAATGACTACTTATGTTATATAAATAGTTATATAATAAACGTAATGAAACATATCCAAAAGGTGTAACAAAAATATCTGCGATTAATATCGGATGACATAAAATGAAGCGATAAGGTGTTAACACAGTAACATACGTGGGAATCGTTATGTTTATCGATTATCGCATAACAAAAGAGTCTTAGAAATTATATTATAGGTTACCCAAGTGCCTCGGTAATCAATTCACTTTTAAAACGGGCATTTCTCTATCGTCATCCAAATTTTTCCAACATTTCCAAGCTTTCACTCGTATATCCATCGATCCGCACAAAGCAACACACTGTCCATTCCAATTCATTAACCAGCCGCTATATTCTCTAATCCGCGGTAAACTATAAAGCGTCCAATCGCATGATCGTTATCGCCGCGCGTCCATTGTGACAGGGTAATTCAGCAGCTGCGATGGCACACCGCTTTTATACACAGCCAGCCTCTAGAACCAGCCAATAGAAAAGAACGACGACGACGACGACGACGCCTTTTGGAATATATACTAACACACAGCTCCGCTGATATGTATATAGACAGAAAGCCGCGTCCCGGTCGAAAACATCCTTGTATACCTATAGAATCGTATCCGCCGAGGCTTGTATGTATATATGTATACACACATATATATGTACTGGGCAACAGCACAGGGCCGGAACGACTACAATCGAACAACGACGCGCGCCATTAAACCAACGATTCAGGCTCATGAAGGTGGGGTACGGGATGATTTTGAGGAATTACTCGGTAAACCGCTCGTACATATACGCTCGAGCATCGGATAAAATCCCCTTCAGAGAGAGAGAGAGAGAGAGAGAGAGAGAGAGAGAGAGAGAGAGAGAGAGAGAGAGGACAGGGTCTACGCTCAGGATTTATACGTGCGAGCGTGTATAAGCCGATCGTTGTATATAGGATATATGTGTGCGTGTGTAGGGCATAATACGAGTTTGTCCGTGTGCGCGTTATGTATCTCGGGGACGCGCTAATTCCTTACGGAGCGCCGGGAGTCGAGCTGTTAACGCAACGTAACGCAGGAACGATCGCACTCGCGAACACCGGCACACGCTCCCAGCTGCTTGCTCATGTATTCTGCGTCTCTCTCTCTCTCTCTCTCTCTCTCTCTTTCTCTCTCGTTCTTCCGCGAATATACCGCATGCTTCCTCACTATGTTCGACGTCCGTTACATTTTTTTATCTTTTTTACCTTCTTTACGATTTGCTTTGGTTTTAATAAGACTGACGGATGATCGATCAATGAACGATTAGCGTGATATTGTTTTTCTATACGTTATTTGCCAATTACGCAATGAATATATTGGGCTATTGTCTGAAAATTTATAAAATGTCTGAAAGAGGCAACTGCAAATGACTAATGAGCTATGGAGTAAATTAAACTCACAGCTGATTGCGAATATCGTAATTATATGGAATTAAATTTTTCCTTTTATTTTTTGGATCTACTTCTCTGCGGTTAATTGTAGAGTTACATACAAATATCTGCATATATTTACGTACAAGTTAACGCGAACAATTTTATGTGTCCTAAAGTTAATAATAAACCCGCGGCTCTTAATGATGTAATTATTCATAAATAAAGTCTCTCTGACCGGTGCCCACGGACACAAAAACAATCAATAACTGATGCATAATTACTGTCCCCTATAAATTTTTAACCCGCAGTAAAATAAAAAACTACCCCACAATTCATCGGCCGTTACGGCAATAAATGGCGCTACATTAGCGCCTCGCTTTCGTTTAATTGAAAGCAAAATAGAGGCGAAAAAAACCACACCGCTCGCGCGCATCATACGCGTATATTCACGACCATTAGCTCGGCTCTGTTCACACGATATCCTCTCTCTATTACACCTCAACTGTATACTATATCCGCGCGTGTACGATTAACTCTCCCCCGAGTGCATCTTCTCGCAATAAAGTTCGCGATCGCGCGGCGAAACGACGACCGATTTGTCACGGATGCGGTGTGTTGGTGGTTTTGAAATTTTGGTGCGGGCACCACCCGGTGGTGGTGGTGGTGTTGGTGATGATGGTAGGGGTAGAGGGAAAGGGGAGGGGGGCTCGATTTAAGAGCGAACAATGCATGAATAATATTTGCGAGAAGAATGCTAATGGATGGTGAGCTGCTGCTGTTGCTGGTGCTGCGACGAAGGAGACGAGCGATACTAGATATTTATGGGCTAGGAAGATTTAACTGAGCGTATCTCATCATAATATTCATGGTGCACGATGTGGCCGAAAGAGTGAAAGATGGCCGATTCAACTCTTTTCGTTTTTTTTTTTAAGTGAAGGACACATTTTTGTGGCGAGAAGAGTGAGATTTCCTGGCCCAGTTCTTATATGAGCGACAATTTGTGAAAGAATGTATTTTGTCACTGATTATTGCAATCGGGCGATTTGACGATGGAATTTAATGACTAGACTGATAATTGCGTTATTACAAGTGTTTTCTTTTATGATTAATAAATTTAATTCTTCCATTTAAGAATAAGTCGTTGATCAATATATGGCTAAAGAGACTCCATACAATCAACAAATCAGAAATGGATCAGAATTCGCTATGTAGAGTCGATTTAATTTCTCCTTTTTCAAGTATATCAATCGATTATTTTTTTGGATCACACTAATTTTTTTTTTTTTGTTTCAAATAAACAGCGCCAAAACTCAATTAGGCAACTCGAGCAATCGAACTTTTCTAATACTTCAGCCGAAAACTTCATTCGGAGTATATCCCCGAACAAACTTTTTCGTTCAGGCTCAACATAATCACGTATCGCCTACTCTCTCTCTCTCTCTTTCTCTCCCTCAACAGCGCGCTTTTTCTACACAAACGCTTAACTAAACGGGTCAAACACCTCAAACTCGCTTTCTCGAATTTCCGAAATCGTCGCTCAACAACATTCATGAAGGGAGAGTGGGAAGGGGAGGGGGTGGGGAAGGAAACAGAGTGAAAGTGCGGGAAAAGAGAGAACGAGTGTATGTGTGAGTGTGTGAGAGAGAGAAAGAGAAAGAGAGAGAGAGAGAGAGTCGTGAGTGCGCGCGCGTTTTCAAAATCAATACCCGAGCAGAGCAGCGGCGGCACTTCGGGGTTTGACGATGTGTGCGGTATACATATCGCGCTCTCTATACTCGGTGCATACACGACGACGACGCTCTATTTAACTTGCTCGCTCTGCGCCGCCCCGTTGCAATCGCCAATTCGCACACAGACGATATATAGGAGAGCAGAGCAGTGGAGCTCGTGCGGACTCACTCTCTCGCTTTTCCGAATTCGGCGTGGATTATCAATTCTCTCTGATTTGTTGAACTTTCGCTGGCTCTCTGGTCCTCGTGGCGGCGCGCACCGGGGATCTCGCGTGTTAATATCGAGACTTTTAATGCCGCGGCCAGGGGGGATAATTAATGCCCATAGCTCTGGCTGGATTTGCCCCGATTGTTCTCTCTCAGAGTCAATAGTCAGAGTTGGCGCGCGCGAGACTAGCTTATATTTATACGCGAAAGAAACGAAGAAGGAAAATCGGCAGATTTGCCGGTTTAAGTATGTTTGCCGCCGTCGAAAATGGATAAGGTATTAGCTTTACTAAGTATTAAGTTAGAGTCGGTGCGACTCGTGAAAGATTTCCACACTGCAGAAATTTGGCTTCTCGCTACATCGACGAGGCCTCAAGCATATTTCGCAGGAATAAATCTAAAGTCATTTATTGGAAGAGTTACGCGAGTTTTTTTCTCTCATTTTTTTGTGATGAAAGAAAAACGCGTCTTTTTTATCAAGAGGAATTATGTAGTAAGAATTGCAGCATTATATTGTGAGATTAATAAGTAGAGCAGTGGAGTATCTCCGTACACACTATAACATTAGAACTGAATATTTAATGTATGTATTTTTTTTAATAATTGTCTCGAAAACAATTTCGCGAGCTTTCATATCATGTAGCTTTTAAAAATAAATCAAGCTTTGTTATATAATTAATTAATCTCATCTATTCCTTAGTTAAGGATTAATAAAGCGTAATTATTAATTCCACGCTAAAAATCGAGTTTAGGATTTGCAAATAGGTGCACCGGGTGCAAGATGCACCAAAACCAGGTAATATGACACTTGAAATATGTCGCAGACCCACGGCTAGTTCTTAGCTCGGTATTCCTACCTCCAGCACCATTGTATATCTCATCCAAAGAAAGAGTCTTCATTGCTTTAAACTTATCAAAAACACACCTTATTATAAATGTAATACTGAAAATCAATAGGGCGAATAAGTCATAGCTCTACAATCGAAATCGTCATTCGGATAAAAAAGAAGTAGCCATCATCCAAGATTGACAAGTAAAACAACAACCACAGCTAATTCGATTATATACACATTTGCGCGCGTCCATCCAGTCAAAAGAGTATACACATTGGATCACTGTCTAATTGCCCAAGCCCTATTCCCATCCTCTCTCGCGAGATACACCACAGCGCAAAGAGAGCAATAGACCTATATGCCCTCGCAGTCACAGCCACCTCCCTCCCCCCACACATACATGGGCACACACAGTAGAAAGGTCGAACGCTCATAGATCAGGTGGTGCGCGGGTTATATCAGTTCGACCACATAGCAGCCAGAATCGCTCTCGGGTCTGCCGCGATTACGAATTTAATGACGGGCCGCATTACGCACGCTCGTCCTCGCAAATTAGCCGCAAGCCTAGGAGATTACTACCCCCTGAATTACGCGAGTGCGAGCGCAAGGGGGGAAGGGGGGGGGGAACAGCTGCAAGTATAACGAACGCAGTGATGAACAGTCGGTCGGACGGCCGAATCATTGATTACGGTCAGTCAGACTCGCCCCCTCTCTCTCTCGTGTGTAGAGTGCTATATAAGCGAGCTGTTTCCTCTCTCTCCCCCCTCTCTCTCTCCCTCTCTCTCTCTAATGGATATCATACAGTCGGCATCTGATGATGGCTTTTCTTTTCAATCAGTTTCCTTTCCAGATGTAGTTCTCGCCATGTCTCATTTTACATCGCAGGCGAGGGATGCGGATGACATACCGCAGAGTGTTGTAGTGAAGTCCCTGCCAGTGTTGGGGAATTATATAGTTCATTTATTCAACTCCTCCTTTGCTCAGGGAGTCTTCCCGTATACCTGCAAGCAGGCACAGCTAGTGGCTGTAAAAAAGATTTCAACTCCATCCTCGGTTTCAGACTTTCGTTCTATTGCCCTACTGTGTTTTCTTTCCAAACTGCTTGAGAAGATTGCACACTCCCAAATTACCAGCTATCTTTCCGGAGCGGGCATTCTCGATCCTTTTCAGGCAGGGTTCAGACAGCATCACAGTACTCAGACAGCCCTGCTTAAACTAATTGATGACATACGTTTAGGCATTGATAGAAGGATGATAACCTTGCTGTTGCTCTTTGACTTCACTAAGGCGTTTGACACCATCTCTCCTTCGAGACTGTTGAGCAAATTGCGCGATCTTGGGTTCTCGAGGTCCGCACTCCTGTGGATTAAATCGTATTTACAAGGTCGCACACAGTGCGTTTTATCTAAGGATGGTTGTTCCTCGTGGGTTAAGACCAATTTGGGTGTACCACAGGGGTCGGTCCTCGGGCCTTTGCAGTCTCTACATCAATGACCTTAAAGACCTTTTTGACCGTGGGGCGGTTAAGCACATATTATATGCCGATGACCTCCAGATTTATCTGCAAATCCCTGCAGATAAACTTCTGGAGGGCATAGCTCGCCTGTCTGAAGCGGCACGGTTGGTGTCGACGTGGGCTGAGCGCTTGTCTCTCCGTCTCAATACTGGCAAGATCAAAGCAATTTTATCTGGTTCTAGAAAATATGTTAATGATTTGGTAAAAATGGGATTGCCAGACATTGATATGGGGACCGGAACGCTTGTGCCTTTTCCGACGCCGTCGTGAGTCTCGGTGTTACATTAGATAGTAAATTAACGTGGAAACCGCAGGTCGATTGTATAACTGAAAAAGTCAACAAAACCCTTTACAGCCTGCGGTTTATAAGGGTATGTGCCACCGAGGCTTTGCGCAGAAGACTGGTTGAAGCTCTAGTCTTACCACATCTTGACTACTGCGCTGTAGTGTGTCTTGACGCGTCGGACGAGCAGAGAATACGATTA